>JAJOOS010008597.1:0-15708 GCA_029582725.1 Solanum chiquidenum
GCTTGAAATGTCTTGGTGTTGTAGCACTATTAGATCTATTTCTCCATGGAAGGAGTTTAAGTTTTGAAAAATGGTGGTTAAATGGGGAAGAAGATGAAAAAAAATAAAAAAATAGGTTAAATATAAACTCTCCGCGCGCGGGTAAGGAGTGTATCACACTCACTATGTCATGTCAGCAAAAAGTGTCAAAATGACACAGCGGGACATCACATGAGGTGTCTAAAATGAACAAAGTCTAGTTAAGGTGTCTAAGTGAAAGATCGTGCCAAGTTTAAGGGGCCACCGATGGGTTAGCCCTAATATTTAACTATGTACCATACCTATATTAGAGTAGGAAGCCCCAAATTAAGAAAAAAAAAGTGACTAAAATACCCTTTAACATAATATTATGTCAAATATATTAGAGGTGACCAATTTATTACTGATTTTGGGATTGATTGAACGCATGAAACCTTCCTTTGAAAGACGATCGTGTTTTTTGCAAAATTGTTGATTGTATAGTCCAAATTTGTATATTTAACAAAAATATTTGTATATTCTTGCTCATTCATAGATTTTTTTTATATTGCTTATAAACACTTCCAAGTGTTTACCATATGTGTAGATTACGAGTCATAAAAAAAACGTATATAGATCGTTTGACTAGCTTATATTTTGTCATACACTTTTTTATTCTAATATAATTTATATCACTTTGATATTTTTTAATTAATCAGTATGAAATATACATGCTACACACGTTATCAAAACTAGTCAACTTAGAAAATTGAAAATAATTCCTTGAAAACAAGTATTAATATGGATAATTCTAAGACTACATTTTGCTCTAAACTCTCTTTCTCTCTCTCTTTCCTATTTTTCTTGTTAATTTCTTCTTTTTTTTTGGTTGCATTTTTGGATATATTTTTGAATATGGAAAGCCAAACAAATTATATAGGTGAAAATTACACAAAAGAGTTGGAAACACCTACAAATATCACTGTAAAAAAGATTCTTGGCTTGTTGATGGGCATCATAGATGGAGGTAATGTTTAAAAATTGTATTTTAAATATAAATAATTAGTAATTTTTTTTTATATTATAAATGAAAAATTATGTCTTTTAAGTTTGATATATAGGTCAAGTTTTTATTAGGTATCAAAATATTTTTTAGATCTTATGGTTTTAAAACATGTTACATGTCAGGTATGATGTTGGATTTATAGAATTACTATGAAATATAGAAATGGATGTTCTTTTTTAGACAGATTAAAAAGAAAAGTAAAACACATAAATTGAGACGGTGAAGTATGTGTATATATTGTATGTTTGATCATTTTGAATTTTTTACATGTTTTTTTGAAAATTCTGATTCCGTCACTGATTTTTCCGACAGATGATGAAAGGAAGAGGGAAGTGATTTCATTGGGAATAGGAGATCCAACAGCTCATTCATGCTTTCACACAACAAATACAGCTAAGGAAGCTGTTGTTGAGAGTCTTCTTATTGATAAATTTAATGGATATTCGCCCTCTGCTGGTCTTCCAACTACTAGAAAGTAATTTTTTTTTCATATTTTATAATTTATGATTTGTACTATTAGGGTGTGTTTGGTATGGAGATAAATGTTTTCCAAAGATAAAATATTTTTTCGGAAAATAAGTGATTTCTTATTATTTTTGGTGTTTGGTTAGTAAGAAAATATTGTCCCAAGAGCATTTAGGTGTAATGTCCCAAGAGCATTTAGGTATAATTTGGATAAATACTATGATACTGATACAACCAAGACTCCCAACCAGACACGAGACGTGACTCTATACCTCGAATCGAGACCTGACTCCCGACTCGAGACCAACTCCCAATCCTGATACTCGACCCTGACTTGAGACTCGATTCCTGATCTTGACACTCGACCCCGACTTAAGACCCGACTATCTATCCAAGACCAGACTTTCAATCTGAGATCCAACTCCCGACCTCAACACTCAACCTTGGCTTGAGAAAGGTCTCTCGATCCAAGACCCGACCCTAATTCGAGACTAAACTCTCAACCCGAGGGCCTAACTCTCAACCCAATCCTGAACCCAACGAGTGTCCTAACTCTCAACCCCAATTCGAAATCTAACTCTCAATACCCCGACTCAAGATCAAACTCTCAACCTTGATAGACGATAACCGACCTGGGACCCGATGATGACTCAATTTGGGGTCCGGGTCATCAAAATTCGGATGTTGAGGTTGAGACAGAGTCTTGAAAAATATTTTTCTTACTTTACGAAAGGAGGTCATTTTCCTTAATTTTGAGGAAAACAAGTCTATTAGAAAGAAAAAAATATATTTTTCATAACATTTAAGCCAACCAAACGTGAGAGTTAATGCATGTTTATTAAATAATTTAAGTTATATACACTGAAAATACCGTAAACATGTCATGTCATGTATATTTATGAACTTATGTTTTGTCAATGTGTCTTATATATACTAAAGTTTTTTCTCTCTATATATATTAACAGGGCAATTGCAAGCTACTTGTCAAGAGATCTTTGTTATGAATTATCACCAGAAGATGTGTATATTACTGTTGGTTGCACACAAGCTATAGAAATAGCAGTGTCTTTTCTTGCAAAACCTAATTCTAACATTTTGCTACCAAGGCCTGGCTTCCCAACTTATGCACTTTGTGCTTCTTTTAGAAATATTGAAGTTAGGTACTATGATCTTGTACCTCAAAATAATTGGCAACTTAATTTAGAGGCAATTGAAGATTTGGTTGACCAAAATACTATTGCAATTGTTATTATAAATCCTGGAAATCCTTGTGGAAATGTCTACTCTTATGACCATTTAAAGAAGGTACTTTTTTTGTTATTCTGCGCTACGACTCGTTTCAGTTGAGCATTCTAAATATATAAAGGGGTTTTATTAGTCACTTTTGGAAAAACTTTTGCAAGTGTTCACAAGTGTCTATTTAGTAGTTAATTAACCACGTAAACTACGTCATCTCCTTAATTAAAATTTATTTCATTTTGTTT
Source organism: Solanum chiquidenum (assembly GCA_029582725.1). Taxonomy (NCBI): domain Eukaryota; kingdom Viridiplantae; phylum Streptophyta; class Magnoliopsida; order Solanales; family Solanaceae; genus Solanum; species Solanum chiquidenum. Next base: position 3,013 of record JAJOOS010008597.1, read on the forward strand.
AGGCATAATATATAAAAATGTACTGACATTTATGTTCTTCAACTTTGGGTGTGCACAAGAACGCACTTAAACTTGTATATAATTGAACAATTCCATGGCATCTTACGTCTAATATGCCACGTAGGATGTGTGTCTGGTGCTTGTTCAACTTTATACACGTTTAAATGTTTACTTGTGCACATCCAGATTTGAAGGACATAAATACCAGTTGAGGCCAAGTTAAATGATGACACGTTTATATATTATGTCTGTTGTTTATGATTAGATAGCAGAAACTGCAAAGAGAGTGAACACATTGATCATAGCAGATGAAGTTTATGGACATCTTGCTTTTGGAGAAACCACTTTTATACCAATGGGATTATTTAGTTCAATAACACCAATATTAACACTTGGTTCTTTGTCAAAAAGATGGTTAATTCCGGGTTGGAGACTTGGTTGGCTTGTCATTAATGATCCTAATTGCATTTTCAAATCCCCTAAGGTATGTTTCTAAATTAATTAGTACTATTAATAATCTTCAACTTTGCAAAAAAAAAAATAGTTTGTTGCTAAATAGTAAAAAATTGTGGCTTATTCAGGAGTGGAGCTAGGAAATAATGTACATATTGGTTCGGCCAAACCTTAGTCCAAATATTATGTTTGTCTTAAGAAATTCATTTATTCTACATTTCAGATGAATAAATAGGTGTGGGGGTAGTGGGACAAGGAGGGGAGGCTACGAGCCCTCTCTCGACTCTCGTTGTTGTTATCGGATTGACCACCTCAAATCTCTTCATTCCTCTTCGCCATGTTCGGTGAAATTAGATTTCTAGAGCGAAGTAAAGTGATAAGAAAAGATTGTTGGCAAGGAATAATCCTTATTCGTGAAAGCCTCTTGTTAAGATTAAGGGGAAGTTTAGAGAATATTTTTTATATAAAAATAAATAAGAGGTATATACGAGTTGCGCAAAAAGATCTTTCAATTGTAGGGTCATTTGATAATTCATATGTATAAATTATTAATTTAGAACTCAATGACTTAAAAACGATTAGGATCTTAAACATTTTGTAAGTTTCAAATTCTGATTCCTCCTTTATTGACAATAATGACTTCTAAAAGATCTTGCTAGCTATATTGAGTGACAAATTAAGGACAAATTAAATTTCATAGTTAATTCCTGTTTTTTTTTAATAGTGTTGTACTTATTTATACGTGATACTAATTATCACAAACTTTTTTATTCATCTCTCAGATTATTGAACGTATCAATAATTATTGTGACTTATGTGCAAGTCCCACAACTTTCATACAGGTAAATCGTAGTCTATATATCGTCAGTGTAAATAATATTTTTTCACGATATTAATTCATCTAAATGATATCTATAAATAAGTCTACTTACCATATAAAATTTGAAATCTTAAAAACATATAAGCTACAACAAGTATGGATAACTTGATGGTGTAAAATTATTTATATCGACAATATATATATTACGTAAACTCATAAAAAAAAAATCTATGTTCTAGAATTTCAAAATTCACAACTACGTGAGAATGTCCTAGAGTTTCACTTATTGAATCTTTAACTTTAGAACAATGACTATTTTTCAAATATAGAATCTAAAAGTAGACAGATGACATTATTTCTACCTATCCAAACACGTTGTATCGATTGTAATAGATAACCTATCTTATTTAAATTAAACGTTAAATTATATTGACAGTGTATATAACTTAAATTATTTTTTTGTTAAAATTATTTTGATGTTGCAGGCAGCAGTCCCCAAAATTATTGAAAATACCAAAGAGGATTTCTTCAAAAATACACTCAAAATGTTAAAGAAAAATTCAGATATATGTTATGAAAAGATACTTGAAATTCCATGCCTAAATTGCCCTTATAAACCTCAAGGTTCAATGGTTGTTATGGTAACTCTTTAACTTCCCCAAAACTTTTAATTCCATACACTTTGGTCCCTTCTTTTTTTCTTTTATTTCTTTTTGGTCCTTCTATTTTTTAATTTTAATTTTCTATATGAAGGTGAATCTCAATATAATTCTCCTCCAAAATATAATTGATGATATGGACTTCTGTTTTAAGCTTGCCAAGGAGGAATATGTCATTTTACTTCCTGGTTAGTACACCAATTCAGATTATTTTTTTTTTTCACCAATTCAGAATATAAATATGTTTTACTTTTTTTTTATTAATATAAATATAAAACAATTTAGAAATGCTAACAGGTGAAAATTAAATATTCAAATATTAATCTAAAATGTGTTTGATTAAATAGGGAGTTTACAAAAGAAGGAGAGATTTTTGGGGATATAAAAATCATCACAAGTATTTGTGGTTCTAAATATGTCATGATATTTTTGTATTTATTAGTAAGAGTATGTTATTACGACAATTAGACGTTTAAAGTTACGATATTTTATAGATGATTTTTCTATATGAATCATACCGTAGATTAGAAAATAATTTTTTTTAAAAAAACAGAAACTACAAGTAGAGTTTGTTAAATATTTGACAAAATATAACCCTTATAGTTTATATACATGTGTTCGATTGGACATGAAATTTATGAAAAAAGAGAGACTTTTAATGAATAGCAAAATTATCCTTATAATCGTCTTGACAGAGAGCATGTTATTAAAAGATAAACATAAAAGTTTAAAGTTAACGAATTTCATATATAGAAAGTATCATATTCTTTTGAAAAGGAATAAATTAGAAAGAGTGTCGCAGAAAATGAACCAGAAGAGTAAAATGTGATGTAAACTACTTATATTTTGTAAATTATTTACACTAGTTATGCATGATAAATGAATTTTTCCTCTTTTATGCAACAAATTTAAACTAATTAGCCTGATTTTATTATTGTTTTTAAACACACATTTTTATATTATTTTTATTTTTTAAATTTCAGGAACTGCTGTGGGACTTAAAAATTGGATCAGAATCACATTTGCAGTTGAGTCATCTTTTCTTGAAGAAGGATTAAAAAGACTCAAATCTTTTTGCCTCAGGCATTCCAAGCCCCAAAATTTAATTAATTAATTAATGCTAATTTTCTGAATTTCATTTTCATAATTCTTGGCCAATTTGATGAATAAATTCAAGTATAATGTTTAATCTAAAACTTTGTTGGATTTCATTTATTAATATAATTTCCTTATTTAGTTGATATGATTTGCACTTTTTCGGAAATAATTTCTCTATTACCATAATATTGTGATACAATTTTCCTATATTTTATCTTATTTGTGAAATTTCACTGAATATATTATTATTGTCATCTACCTTTTCAACTCTAAACCATGTGACTTTTTGAAATTGGCAGATCCTCAACATGAAAACATTATTATAATAATAATTAAAAAAAAATTATACTAAAGAAAGACGAATCAAATCAATCGAGATTTAAAAAAAAGCATAGTATATTGTAAAGAAAAGATAATATTTAATTTAACTAGTTGATACAATGAAGCAACATGTATATTATAATATACTTTATTCGATACATTTCATAACCAAAATATAATTTATCTCGACTTTCCTGATACTTAGAGGTAAAATTGAGTGACTTTTTTTGTTACAGTCTTGTCTAAACGGTGACGAATTCCATGAATTCTTCATCATTCTCCATTGCTAACAATGTGGAAGGCACAAGACAAACTTCAATATCTACGCTTCCTTCTTCAACCCCAGGAAATAATGTAACTTTTCCATTGCCTTTATTCGCCATTCCACTTCTCACTCCCACTGGTTTTCCCCAACCAAAATCGCAACTATAAACGCTAAATTTTGGAGAACTACTAATTGACAAGTTATTAGCCATAGCGCGTGCTCTTTTACTACGCAACACGGGTTTTTCAACCCATCTTTTGTATGAATCGATCACTTCTTCGTAGTTTTGTGAAATAACAACTTTATTTATTTGCAATGCTGCATAGCCAAGTCGATTTTCGAGTAATTCCCTAGCTTTTACCTTAATTGGCTTGAAAATAGCTGCATTTCCCCAGTACTCTTGAGGTAGAGGTGGATTTAGCCTTGTTCTTGTGCCAACGATAATGTTGAGAGTGACTTCTTCATTGGCATTGGCACAATTACAACGTGTAACGGACCTGTTGGAATTAAAGATGGAATAATAATGTTTTATAAATGAATAATATGTGATAATTGACATAAAAAGATACGATATAAATAGAAGGCATTGTCTTCAGAATAGATTTTTGTGACTCCTTAGGTCCAAACAACAAAGTGACCTCTTAAACATACTAGATTTTCATTGGTGCAAACAACCACTTAGTCATCCACTTAGAGATGGAAGCATAACGATTTATACACCTGAGCAGTAGCAGAGCTAGAACTTTATTTAAAAAGACATTTACTAAAATGTCATATTTGAAATTTGAACATGTAGCCTTAAACAAGTTTTGAACCCCACTACACTAAAATCTTCTCGTATGTCAATGAAATTCAATAGTTTATCTATAACAAAAAAATACTTACTTTTATTTGCGCAAGTCAATGAAGGGGATGTGGTTCAACCTCTTTGACTAGATAATTAGAGGTGATCAGTGAGGTATATATCCTATAGATACTGAAACAACCAAATATACTTGCCCCTTTTTTTTAAGCAAGGGGGAAGTCGTGCAAGCTTAAGCAAGCGAAGTAGAATCTATTTGAATAAAAAATAGTGCAGCTCGATCATTATAAGAATAAAGCCAGAAGGTTGGCAAGAAAGGTGACTTTCGTTTCCTTTTCGACTTCTTCCTTTCCAGTGAGGGGCACACAAGACTTCCCTTCTAGTCTTTGGTATGGATACCGAATTACAAGTGGATATAAAGGCCTTGTAGGAGGATGACAATTTTGGATATGATATATAGTTGTTCAAAGGGAGTTAGGTACATGCTTTTTCCCCCCTTTCCTAACTTCTTATCCAGCGTATTGAACTCGTTTAGGCTTTCCCGATAGAAAGATTTGCATGCAACAGAGATCTCAATTCCATGTATCCGATTAAGCAAGCCTTGCCTACCAGCTTCCACCTAGACAAAAAAGGTGAGCATCGCTCCTCCGCTATTTTATTTGCGGCAACCACTCATAGAGAGTGAAACATAAACAACACATCTTTTAACGAGTAGATGAGATAATTTCTCAGATGACCACTCAACTAATTGTTATTCTTTGATAAAGTCACTTTTTTTTTTTGAAAAAGAGTTGAAATTAAGAAGATAGATGATTTTCTAAGATAATAACTATTAATCAATTGACCTTTTGAGAAATCAACCCCGAATAGATGTATCGTATAAAGACCGGATACATCTTCATGATTAATGAACAAAGAAATAGAAACAATAGGCACATTAGATTTTGAATCGCGCGAAATAAAATAAAATAAAATACCTCCATAGATGAGCCAAGAAAGCTTGTAGAGAAGATATGGACTTAGTATCCATTTCAGAGTTAGCTTTTGCTTTCAATTTACACACATTTTCTTTACTGAGATGAAAAATCCTTTCCTTCAATATTGGCATAACTATACACTCATATAATTTTTCATCATCCAATTCCAAAGGGAAGTAAATTGGTGGATTTATATTTTGAGGAAACCATCTTTCTAAAGCCGGAAATCGACTAATTAACTCGGATCCACGTGTTATTTCGGACCAAGAATTAAAGAAATGCCAAAAACAAGTCCCGTCCCCGAGGCTATGACTCATACTGCAACCAATAAAGTAACCATCTACGAGCTCAGTTACTTGTACTCCAAGGAGAGGCTTTGTAACACATTGCACGTTACGTACTTTATTTAGTGGGAAAAAGGAATGTACTATAGTTGGCACATAAGAAGATTCAAGAATCTCTTTTACTGTTAACTCTGGAGCGATTGCATGAATGAATTCAGCTCCAGAGTTATTACAAGTGATGGAGAAAGAAGTAATTGTGTTGTCATTAGGGTTTTTGGTAGTGAAGAAACGCCTTGCTAGTGGTGGGAAAAAGTCTAAGGTGCGCGAAAGCGAGGCTTTCAAATGATCAACTAAAGAAAGAGAGTTGAGTGATTTGACTAGGTTATTTTGTTGTTGTGGAGTTGGTTTCTTGAAAAGAAGGCCTTTTTGAATTGGGCCAACAAGGAGGAATTGTAAATCCCATGGTGTCATATCAATGTTTTGGGAAATGTGTTTGTTGCCATTGTTTGAGTTTGAAGATGCTCTAACTAAACAAGTAGAGATGATTTGAATTTCTTCCATTTTTTTTCTCTAAGGAGTAAGTGGAATGAAAAGTTTGGATGTATATAATGTAACATTAATTAATAGTAATGCAAGTTGATCATGACATGGTCAGAAGCACATGCCTTGAGATCTGAAATTAAATTTTTTTACCAAACATTTGGCTGGCTGGACAAAGATTGTTGGGATTATTTAGTTGAAAAAAATATATTTTGAAATTAAGGTATAGCTCTTGCCTCAGTTTTTTCTTTAAAATGAGAGATTGTTTTAATTATTTTTTTCTACCAACAGCACAAGGACACTTCTATATTTTTTATGGGTGTACTATTAATTATATCTTAATTATGCTAATTTCTCAAGATAGATATACATATATACACATCATTTTTCCAAAGTTAATGGGTGCACGTGCACCCCACCCTAACATGTGAGTCCGCCTCTAATCATACATGTGTTAAGATTAAAACAACTTAATATTGAGAATTAAGAAATCTTATATAAAAATTTTGGTGGAGACTAAAATATAAGATATTTTTCTCATTTATCTAAATGTTAGTGGACATAATTACTTGTTACATGTTATCTGTCTAACTCTTAGTAGACAAAGTTACTCAAACATGAGGTGATAGAAAGTGTTAGCGTCATAGCGTGGATCGTATCTATGTTATTGAATTGACATAATACACAAATATATCTTTTAACTTGGTTTTGATTGGTACTTATACCCTCCAACTTTAAATATATATAACTATACACTTAAACTTTTATAAAATTAAAGAAGTAGGCATATGCATGCGTCTTAGGTATAGGTTTGTTTAAAATCGATAATCCAAACCAATTTTTTTTTATTAATTTATCGATAATGACTTATTAATTTAGTGCTCATATTAGAAACTCAAAGGAGGAATTGTAAATCCAATGGTGTCATATCAATGTTTTGGGAAATGTGTTTGTTGGCATTGATTGAGTTTGAAGATGCTCTAACTAAACAAGTAGAGATAATTTGAATTTTTTTCAATTTTTTCTGAGAAAGTGGAATGAAAAGTTTATGGTTTTATGAGGAAAAGTTAGGTGTATATAATGAAGCAGTTGTAAAATATTTATTTTAAAAAATTATATCACTTAAAATATAACTAGTGAGATCATGTGAAAGAGATGGTGAAAGATGAAATAATATTTTTTAAAAAGGACAGCACATCACAAAAATATCGTATCACTTAAAATATAACTAGGGGGAATTGTGTGAAGATAAGGTGAAAGATGAAATAATAATTTTAAAAAGGATAGCACGCCACAAAAATATCATATCAGTTAAAATATAACCATGAGAGGGGATTTAAATATATATATGTATATAGAGAGAAGAGTATATAAAATACCTCTTAATTTGATGCAAATTATTAGTTTCATCTTCAAACTATTGACAACCTTAAAAATACTCTTCTACTAGAGTAACTAAACTTAGATACACCTCCGATACACTCCTGATATGTCACATGACATAGCAAGTGATCTCAAACTCTTGTAGGAGTATGGAGTTCTTAATAAAAATCGAGAGAAGTGTTGAAAACACCCCTAAACTCGACGAGAATTTAGGGGTGTATTCACTAATGTTGCAAGATCGGGGATATATTTAGCTACAATTAGTCAAGTAAATGGTGTTTTTAAGGCTGTCAATAGTTTAGAGATGAAACTAATAATTTGCGTCAAGTTTAGTGATGTTTTTGATACTTCTATATATGTGTGTGTTTTGTAATTAATTAATCTTTTTGCCTCGGGCATTCCAAGCTCTCAATTTTAATTAATTAATTAATTAATGCTAATTTTCTGGATTTCATTTTCATAATTCTTGGCCAATTTGATGTTTAAATTCAAAAAGTATAATATTTATCCTACAACTTTGTTGGATTTCTATTAGTAATACAATTTCCTTAATACAGTTGATGGGATAGCACTATTTTTAAAAATAACTTCTTTACTTTCAAAATTTGCGTTTCTCAATCTTATTTATAAAATTACACTAAGCATGTTATTGTTGTCGTAGCTTTTCAACTCTGAACCATGTGATATTGACAGATCCTCTACGTGAAAATATTATTATTTTATATGCATAAAATAATAATATAGTCTACAAAGATACAGAGAAATTACGTTGCTCTTTCAACTTTTCCAAAGTTTAGTACACCATTCAAATATCGTAAAAAAGATGATATTTGAAATCTGGTATGAAATCATAATAACCCTCCCACCCCACCCCCCCAACCCAAGATTTACTTGAGTCAAGGCAAATTCCACCATCCAACGACTTTATGTGATTACTTTATTCGATAAAGTTAGAATAATATTTCATCATAAAAATATAATTTGTCTCGACTTTCCTGATACTTAGGTAAAGTTGAGTGACTTTTTTTTGTTACAGTCTTGTCTAAACGGTGACGAATTCCATGAATTCTTCATCATTCTCCATTGCTAACAACGTGGAAGGCACAAGACAAACTTCAATATCTACGCTTCCTTCTTCAACCCCAGGAAATAGTGTAACTTTCCCATTGCTTTTATTCGCCATTCCACTTCTCACTCCCACTGGTTTTCCCCAACCAAAATCGCAACTATAAACGCTAAATTTTGGAGAACTACTAATTGACAATTTATTAGCCACAAAAAGTGATTTTTTACTAACTATCACGGGTTTTTCAACCCATCCTTTGTATGAATCGATCACTTGTTCGTAGTTTTGTGAAGCAACAACTTTATTTATTAGCAATGCTGCATAGCCAAGTCGATTTTCGAGTAATTCCCCTGCTTTTACCTTAATTGGCTTGAAAATAGCTGCATTTCCCCAGTACTCTTCGGGTAAAGGCGGATTTAGCCTTATTCTTGTACCAATGACAATGTTGAGTGTGACTTCTTCGTTGGCATTGACACGATTACAACGTGTAATGGACCTGTTCGAAAAATATTAGAGATGGAAATACTAATTAGAAGAACGTAATGCATGAATAAGATGTGATGATTGACATTAAAGGATACGATATAAATAAAAGACATTGATCGTCATGATGATGATTGACATTAAAGGATACGATATAAATAAAAGACGTTGATCGTCATGACTCATTAGGTGCAAACACCAAAAATAGTGGATTTTCTCGTATGTCAAGGAAATTCAACAGTTTAAGTTATGTATAAACTAAAAGTAAACTTATTTTGAATAGCACAATTCAATGAAGGGGATATGTTTCAACCCAACTCTATATAGCTCCGCCCCTACTTCCAAAGATACAATATTGAATCGCCCTTACTAAATAGAAGTTTCAAAAAGTTCATAAATTTGTCATATGTAAATAAAAATTGAAACAATAGAGGCACATTATATTTTGAATTGCACGAAATTAAATATGGAAAAGTACCTCCATAGATGAGCCAAGAAAGCTTGTAGAGAAGAAATGGACTTAGTATCCATTTCAGAGTTAGCTTTTGCTTTCAATTTACACACATTTTCTTTACTAAGATGAAAAACCCTTTCCTTCACTATTGACATCTCCATACACTCATTTAATTTTTCATCATCCAATTCCAAAGGGAAATAAATTGGTGGATTTACATTCTGAGGGAACCATCTTTCGAAAGTCGGAAATCGACTAATTAACTCAAATCCACGTGTTATTTCGGACCAAGAATTAAAGAAATGCCATAAACAAGTCCCGTCCCCAAGACTATGACTCATAGTGCAACCGATAAAGTAACCATCTACGAGCTCGGTTACTTGTACTCCAAGTAGAGGCTTTGTAACACATTGCACGTTACGTACTTTATTTAGTGGGAAAAAGGAATGTACTATAGTTGGCACGTAACAAGATTCAAGAATCTCCTTTACTGTTAGCTCTGGAGCGATGGCATGAGTGAACTCAACTCCAGAGTTATTACAAGTGATGGAGAAAGAAGTAATTGTGTTGTCATTAGGGTTTTTGGTAGTGGAGTAACGCCCCGCTAGTGGAGGGAAAAAGTCTAAGGTGCGCGAAAGCGAGGCTTTCAAATGGTCAACTAAAGAAAGAGAGTTGAGTGATTTGACCAAGTTGTTTTGTTGTTGTGGAGTTGGTTTCTTGAAAAGAAGGCCTTTTTGAATAGTCTCAACAAGGAGGAATTGTAAATCCCATGGTGTCATTTCAATATTTTGGGAAATGTGTTTGTTGCCACCATTGTTTGAGTTTGAAGATGCTCTAACTAAACAAGTAGAAATGATTTGAATTTCTTCCATTTTTTTTTAACCAAGGAGGAAGTGGAATGAAAAGCTTATGGTTTTATGAGGAAAAGTTTGGGTGTAGTAGGTGCATATAATGGAGTAGTTGCAAAAAAATTCTTTAAAATATCAAATCACTTAAAAAATAACTAGCGTGAATCACATGACAGAGTTGTTGAAATATGAAATAACATTAAAAAAGAACCATTTGATGCACTAAAAACATGTGTTATATGGGAAGTTCAAGAAAAGATTTTACCATAACGATCTTTTGTATACAGTCTTATCCTGCATTAATTATGTTAAGAGATTATTTCTATCATTCAAATTATTACCTCACGAGCATATGAAAATAATTTTATCGATAATACCAATTTCAAACATACACAATATGATGGTAAAAGAATATGTTGAATCATTTCTAGGTTGGGGTGATAAAGGTAACAATAATTAATAATAATGCAAGTTGATCATGACATGGTCAGAAACACATGCCTTGAGATCTGAAATTAAATTGTTTTTTAATAAACATTTGGCTGGCTGGACAAAGATTGCTTGGATTGTTTAGTTGAAAAAAGAACTTGAAGTTAGGAGTCGTTTGGTTGGAAACAAGTTATCCCAGAATAGGTTATTCTGAGGTTAGTTATCCCACCATATATACGAGATAACTTATTTCATCACTATGATATAAATGGTGGGATAAATTGTCCCAAACATGACAACCAAACAAGATACAAAAACTTTATTCCATCACTATTTTCTTATCTCATCACTATTTATTTTTATCCCTCACACCAAACGATCCCTTAAGGTATTGCTTCAATTTCCTAGTGAGATAGTTTGGGAAGCGAGGGAAGAACTAGACGTATCTTATTAGGTTAAGACGGACGAAAGAACTAGAACATAAAGATGGTGGAATTGCGAAAGAAGGCAGAAGGGAGCTAGAGGGATTATGGATATAAAAGTTCTCGCCCTCTTAGACACATATTTTTACAGATTAAATCTTAAAGCGATACTAAAGATTAGACAGAAGAAGGAACTAGAATTCTTCGCTCCTTTTCTTGTACCAAGAAGCAAGTTCAGAACATACAAATAATGAACTTATCTATTATAAATCTCGAATGTTAAAAAACAAGAATATTTGGCCATATAATCTATATATATATATAAATCTGAATATAAAATAGGTGATGTGGCACCCTCCAATGGCCATCATTTGCAATTATCTATTTTTTCCTTTTTTAAAATTATTTCTGATTTTTTGCCTATAAAATAAGTACATAAATGAGTTAAAAAGAACACACTAAATAATTGACCAGCTGCTATTAAAGCCTAAAACGTTTTCCTAAAGCCCAGCTCACTAACATGACCTTAAAGACCCAATTGAATAGGTTAGTTTATGAGGCGTTATTTTGATTTTCTTATTTCGCTAAAGTTCTCTTTTGAGTTTCTGACCTTCTCCCTCCCAATTTCAGAAGTTTAAGGTACGTTTTTCATTACATTTCACCTTCTACCATTATTAATCCATTCCTTTATCTTCCTGATTTGTAACTGTAATGTCTTAAAATTTGTATTAATCTCTGAATCATTACATTGTTAATTTATTTTTGTGCACTTTCATACCCTAATTTTTGCAGTATATATAGTTTCATAGTCAACCCTTTGCATACCCAAATTTGCATTCTCTGTGTAACTTCTAATTGAGTTCTTACAATGGCTTATTCTTGCCTTTCAGAGTTGGTTCGTGGTCGAGATGATTTCACAGACTTTGTAGACTTTGGATTTGTGTTGTTGAAGAGGAGAAGCTTTTGGTTTATAAACACTACGAAAAGGTAGTGCAACTGCATGTTAGTGACATAAAAAAATTCTACATGAGAAATCATATTATATTTTAAATACATCACAATGGGTTGGATCGATTTAATTCATATTAAGTGTACGACACATTAAAGAGATGTTTTTTCCTCATTTCAAATTTTCGCATATGTTTAGAGTCATTTCGAACATGGATATTATCAGCTGCAATTATAATTCTTTTTTAGTTACTCTACATCTTATGGTTTATTCATATCCTTTGTACTCTATTTATATCTCTTGGAAAATGTAACCTCCACAGGCAATTGAATGAACACTATCAATCACATCATCACAATAATCAATTGCCAACAGATCAGTTTGTGATGAATCGACCTGATGTGTCTCCAACCTCGAGGTAAAATTAATAGTATATTTTTTTT
>JAJOOS010008598.1:0-45908 GCA_029582725.1 Solanum chiquidenum
CAACATATATATATATATATATATATATATATATATATATATATATATTATCATCATATTTCATATTATATTAAAAGTGGAAAAGTTTCAAGTTCAGAATTGGATTACGAAAATGTCGTTCACTAATTTTTTTAATTAAAAAAATACCTTACTAACTTTTAAAATTTTATAAATAATGACAATTAAACTGAATCAAATAAATGATTAGTTGTAACAACTTATCATTTTCCACTTTTTAATTAGGTTTAATTGTTAGTCCTTTTAGCTTCGAAGCCCCTGAAATATTGAATAATTCTTTTTGTTATAAAATAATATAGTGTGAATGTCCACTACACCAAGAAGTTACTACATAACCTTTTCCATTATGAAGATAACCTCCACCTTTATGATCATTATTCTTGTAACCTTTCACCTCCATAACCTCCTCCATTATATTCATGTTTAATGTCATGCTTATGACTAACTTTTTGTATGCCTCTATGTTACACTATAAATAGAGGCATGAGAGTTCATATTGTATAGCCTTGAAGATTTGGTGAACACTTAAAGACTTGGAATAATAAGAAAAACTCTCATCTCTTGTCTCCTTATTTCTATTGCTTTCATCTTCTATATTTCTTGTCTTATTTATCTTTAGTTTTACAACACGTTATCAGCACAAATGTTCTACCATTGCAGGAATGAAGCAAAGTAAATAAAAGAAGTAAAATAATTATTTTTATTTTTTCTCTCGGAAACAAGGGAAATGTTGTGGAATCTATTTTATATGTTACTTGTGAACAAGGTGAATGATTAATATTATTTTTACTGTGCATTTTTTTCATCTATGACTATATATACTTTATTTTGTATGTGAAACTTATTTTATATTTTATTTATGATTATGCTCACTGTTTTGGTTATTACATAAGCTTTTAATTTATTTTCTTGTGTGTGTGTATATTTTGGGTTCACATGGAAATTGAAAAAGGGTGATGGTAGTAAGCAATTTTATTTTAGTGTGATTGGAATTATTATTTTATTAGTGTGCACTTGATTCCCTGATTTATAACTGTAATTCACTAGATTAATTATTGTGCACGAAACATAATATAATATAATACTATATGTAACTCTCTGTTTTGACAAGTTTACGATATTAGTACATACTTTGTTGAGAATATTTTTATTGTGTTTCTTTTGTTCTATATTTATTTGTACATGTTAATCACAAACTGGTAATATTTTTTTTAAGGCTCAATGATGAGTCCTATTATATTTGGTTTATTATGTCATTGATTGAGGGTAAGACGAACGATTCAAGTCCTATCGCACCAAGAGGGTAATCGGGTGAGAGTCCTGATGCATCATGATAATAAAATGTTGGGTTGGGTCCCAACAAATAATGACCTAAAATTCCTTCTTATGGGTAAGACGTTGGGTTCAAGTCCCAACATAATATAATGATGATGTAATGATGACTGAGCAAATTGATATGCTCTTGATAAAAGTCATGAAATCCGCCCAATTGATTTACTTCATTCTCTTATGTGAATGTGGTAGCAATGCATAATATGTCTGAAAAATTACAAGTGGTTTAATGTATAAATATGAGTGTGGTAAAATGTTAATTGTCACACCCCGAGACTACACCCTGGACGTGGTTGGCACTCGAGAACCATTGCTAGCCCCAAGCGAACCCTTGCCTGACTTATTTACTCAACGGAAGACTTAAACACAAGAAATAGTCTAAAAAGGAACTTGTAAAATAACTTAGAGTGTTTTTAAATAAACATTCAAACTTAGCCAAAATGGCAACCTCAAGTCTTAAAACATAAGTCAATAATGACAAATGAATTTAACTAGTTGATTGTCTGTCTATGAAGCCTCTAAACAACTGAGATGGATGTTGGGACAGGCCCACGACATCCTAATGAACTAATAATAAAACTGAAAGCAATAAAAGGTATCCTCCGGAAGCAAGGAGGCTCACCACAAGACTCTGAGTGTTCAAACTGCATCAACGAGGCGCTGAATGATGATCGTGGTTACCTGCATCTGCCTCATAATAAGATGCAGGCCAACTGGCATCAGTACATTGAATGTACGAGTATGCGAGTTGGAATGCTAAACATAACATAGGCTTGAAAAGATTCTGAAAGAAACACTTACCTGGGATCTTCTCAACTAATGCATAACTTAACTCATAACAAAGCAATGAAACACATGCAATATATGAAAAACTTTATAAAATAGTAAAAGCAACTTAGTTCGTTAAAGAAAATGCAATAACAAACTGAACTTTACTCATCTAATAAAGTAATATAGTTTTTATGGGAGTTTCTCTAACCGACAACCACCACTATGAGCCTAAGTGGTGATACTCCATCTTGCCCACGCTGCCAGAACTATCCTATACTCTGCCTTCATATAGATCGCCTTAACTAAGTGGATCCACTAGTCTATGCTAGAAGCATCTTAAGGAGTCATCTAAAAAGTATGATCCTTTACTACACATGATGGCTACATGGTTTATGAAGACTTGAGTTAATATGAACTCGCATCCCCATATCAGTGCTCAATACTACTCCCAAAATATACTTAGCTCATATGTTTTTAAAACAAACTTCTTTCTTAGGTTTGAGATAATTACTTAAAACTTAGCTTAAAAGCTCTCTTGGAATCGATGTTCCCCTTTCTGTTCAAATGTGAAAACAATTTAAACTCTGGAAATACTTAGTCCCCTTATAACTTTTTGGAGAAATGAACTCAACTCTTTACTCTCTGCTTAGCTTAAAACTTAAGTCTTAGAACAAAGTTAAAACGTTTGTGAAAGACTTTTGAAAAACTTTAATGAACTTCTCTTGACTTTCTTCTTGACTTCTAAACTTGACTCTTATTAGCTTTCCTTGAATTGAATTATAGATTCAAGGATCGTGATTTCTGATAGGAAAGATCTCATGATGTTTAGGAGTGTTTGTAGATAGCTAAACATGATAAAAGATAAGAAAAAAATCACCGTCTTAGAACAAGTCCGCGATGCGGAGTTTCGTTTAAATATCTGATTCCAAAAATTAATTTTGAAACAGAGGAGTCCACGTCCTAACAGCGACGCAGAGTTGATTTTTGTTCACTAGGGGAGCAAGTCCTCGACGTAGACTTGCTTGCCAAAACCCACTCAACTTTTCCCTTCTTCATTTTCCAGCCCCAATTCACCTAAACTCGACTATTGTTCTCAAATTCATTTTAGATTCCGATACCCAACATATGTACTCAAAAACAACTCTAAAACTCAACGTAAAGGTCTCAAACTCCTCAATTCACCCCAATTAAAGAACAACATTCAATTTCAAGAATACACATCAAGAACATCAAATTACAAGCTCTTTTAGGATGAATTTCGCTGAACTAAACATATGTGGCACGTGGGTGAACGAACCCAACGCTATGAAAGTCTCACATACCTCGTAGGGACCACCTCTTGATGAAATCCACAAGTTAAACTCGACGATCTTGACGAATATTGATTTCTCTTCTCCCTTCTCCCTTTTTCTCTTGTCTCTAAGCCCTAGCGTGAAACTTCAACTTTTTTTAAACAGACTAAAATCTGATTTTACCCAAATTAACTCCTAAAAACGAATTAGAATAATTAGGTAAGGAAAAGACAAAATTACTATTCCAAAATCTGGATTAAACTTTCCTTATTCAATCAGCCCAACTTCCAAAAGGCATAACTCAATCATACGAACTCGAAATAACGCAAACTCAGCGGCGTTGGAAAGTTTATTCCAAGAGCTTCCCAACCATATCTGGAAATACACCAAAATCAGTCTGACCTAGGAGTTATAGACATTTGAAGTTGACCAAAAACTCAACTAACATACTTCACAATTTTGCATATTTTCATATACTTTCCAAAAATGATTCTTTCCCCAACTTTTAACTCTTTCCTAGTTATTTCAATTTGTGAGATGTTATAATATCTCCGTCTTGGGAACATTCATCCTCGAATGAGATTATTCTTACTAGGCTAAGGGTGTAATATCAGCCCTACATTTCAAACATCCAACAAGCAAAGCAAACACAACATGCCAATTTATAAGTAAAATGCCAAGAAAAGGATTAGTACCTTTATTTGGAACTTCCCCGGATTCAAAGAGATGTGGATATCTCTTCTTCATATCCTCTTCAGCTTCTCAAGTAGCTTTCTCAACAAATTGGTTCCTCCAAAGCACTTGGACTGATGCTACTTCCTTAGTCCTTAACTTGCGAACTTGGCGATCTAGAATATGAACATGAACCTCCTCATAAGATAAGCTATTATTGATCCCAGTATCTTCAGTTGGTATGATCAATGAAGGATCGCTCATGCACTTCTTCAACATGGAGACATGAAATACCGGATGAACCACTGCTAACTCTTGTGGTAGCTCCAACTCATAAGCTACTTTGCCAATCTTCTTGGCTATTCGATAAGGTCCAATATACCAGGGACTAAGGTTCCCCTTCTTACCAAATCTCATAACGCCCTTTATGGGTGAAACTTTCAAATACACCCAATCATCTACTTTAAACTCTAACTCCCTTCTCCTAACATCAATGTAGGGTTTCTGACGACTCTGCGCCATCTTCAACCTCTCTTGAATCACTTTCACCTTCTCCATGGCTTGATGAACTAGATCTAGTCCTATCAACCCTGCTTCACCAACTTCAAACCATTCAATAGGAGATCTGCATCTCCTCCCATAAAGATCTTCATAAGTATCCATTTGGATGCTAGAGTGGTAACTAGTGTTGTAAGAAAATTCAATAAGAGGTAGGTGATCATCCCAATTACCTTTAAAATCAATCACACAAGCCCTTACCATATTGTCTAAGGTATAAATAGTACGCTATGCTTGACCATCTATCTGGGGATGAAAAATAGTGCTCAAGTTCACCTTTGAACCCAAGCCTTTCTGGAATGACTTCCAAAATTGTCAAGTAAATTGTGCACCCTTATTTGATATAATCAAAACAGGGACTCCATGAAGTCTTACCACTTCCTGAATATATAATCTAGCATAATCTTCTGTTGTATGGGTAGTCTTTACTGGCAAAAAGTTGGTTGATTTGGTCATTTGATCCACAATCAGCCATATAGAATCATGCTGCCTGCGAGATCTTGGCAAACCTATTGTAACACCCCAGAAAATTTTTCAAACTAAGACTCGAACCGTTCTTCGTAGTGAGTGATATTTTACCACAGAATTAAATTTTCTTAAGTGTTAAGGTCACCAGATGTAGCACCTTGAGTTCCAAAAAGAATTAAATTGGAAATAACAAAATCTAATATTTTGCAAGTTAAGCTAAGTATGAGTTTTGGGACGTATTCAAATGACCATAACTTCTATATCATGATGAGTTAGGTGTGGTAGTAGATACCGTAGGTAAGATATTTTAATTATCTTTCCAATGCCACCAAATTTGCCCACTTTCGAGTTCGTATGACTGAGATATGTCCATTCAAAGTTGGATTGTCTAGATAAAGAAAGTCAAAACTGGATTTTAGAGGGGTATTTTGGTCTTTTTCTTACCCAATACGATTTAATTCATTTTTAGTAATATTTTAGGGGTCTAATATGATTAGGTTCATGTTTTATAATCCTATTTTACGCCTAGGGTTTTAGTTGAGAGTTCAAGAAGAGAAAAGAAGAAGATAAAAGAGGAGAAAAGAAAAGGGATCAAAGCGTTCGTCGAAATTCTTGAGAGTTGTTGCGGATTGTCGCCATGGGTTTGATCCCTAAGAGGTATGTAAGCTTCCATAGTGTTGGGTTTGTTCACCCACACGCTAAACATATTATTTTCAGTAAAGTTTCATTCTCAAAAAGTTGAATGATTTAAGTTCTTGATAGGTGTTCTTGAAGTTCATTCTAAATCTTGTTTTGTTGGGGCTTTGATGATATCTTGAGATTAAAGTGATTTTTTTGAATGTTCTTTTGAGTGGATTACTGTGTACTTAGGTTGGGTGATTGAATCTAAGGAAAACTTGGGAAAAGAAATCGATTAAAAGAGATTTAAGGTCAGAAAATGAGAGGAAAAGTTTGTCAGTTTAGCCTGGGGAAATGCTGGCGCGACGAGCCCTTGTTGCACCAGGAAGGCTGGGGCGACGCGCCAGAAGTGCACCAGAAATGAGCCCCAGTAAATTGGGGTCTGGCGCGGCGCGCCAGGGACGCGCCCGGATTGGCGTTTTTCATTATTTAGCCTATTTAAGTTATTCTAAAGTGTCCTAACATTTCCCATTAATTCTAACTACTCTAAATGAATTCTAAATAGCTAGAAGTCATCCATGAACATCAATCATAACCTTGAATCCATAAATCCAAATTCAAGGTAGAGTTAAGAATTAAGCCTTGAGAGTTCTTCCGAACATTTGAGATAGTCTCTTTGAGTTTTCTTTGAAGAACCTTCTACAAATTTAAATAAATTGTTTCAAGGCTCGAGTAAGTGAGTAAGAGGATGAGAAAAATGTGTTTATGAGTCTACTTTGTCATCATGAGATCTTTCATAGCATGAACCATAACTCTTGAATTCATAATTCACATTCAAGAGAGAGTCAAGAGTAGAGTTCCAGAAAGTTTTGAGTTCAATTGTGAATCCTTTGAGATCCATAATCGATTTGAGTTAAATTTTGAAAAAGTAAGTATGAGAATGAGGAGTTGTACATCAGTTTCTTACTGATATTTTGACCCTTGAGTCGAGTCGTTCATGCCCATAAACTCTGCATGAACTTCGTTAGTTGAGTATCCTTCAGAGAAGTAGTATCTTTAAGTTCTAAGCCTTAAGTGTTGAGTTCCTAATCCCTTTTGAGAAGTATCTTTGATTCATTTAGTCGAGTAGTTCATGCTCATAATTCTGCATGAACTCTGAGTTGAGTTTTCTTGAATGAGTAATATCATTGAAGTTCTTGAGTTCCAAGTATATGAGTTCTATCTATGGTTATTGAAAATCTTGCATTGAGTAGTTCATGTCCATAATTCAGCATGAACCATATTTTAAGAAGTATTTTACAAATGTTTTAACTTTGTTTAAAGACTTAAGTTTTGAGTTCAGTAAAGAGTACAGTTGAAGTACTTTTCTTCAAAAAGTATATGGGGACTAAGTATTCCCAAAGAGATTTAAAATGTTTTCACATTTAAATAAGAACGGAAACTGAGATTTCCAAAGAGCCTTCGGGCTAGTTTTCAAAAAAGAGTAATCGCTTTCTAAATGAAGCAAGAGAGGAAATTGAGATTTCCAAGATAGCCTTTGGGCTATGTTTTTGAGAACTAATCAAAGAAGAAGTTTGTTTTTAAAAACATATGAGCTAGTATATTTTGGTAGTAGTATTGAGCACCAAATTGGGGGAGAGTATGAGTTCAGATAACTCACGTCTCCATAAAACAATGTAGCCACCATGGGTAGAAAAGGATCATACTTTTTAGATGAACACTTTTCACAATATACTAGTGGATCCAATTAGTAGTTCAGGTCTTATACCTTTGGCCGGGTATAGGATGCGCTGGCAGCGTGAGGTAGATCGTTGGATCATCACTATAGATCTTATGTGATGGTTGTCGGTTAGAAAAACTCCCACAAAAGTTATTGTATTTTTATATACATCAATTTATTTGTATTTTTACATACATCTTAGAGTTATGTGTGCCTTTGTATACACACAGAGTTGGAATCATGTTTTTAAATAGCTTTTCTTTATATTGCACATGTTTTAAATTGCTTTATATTGAAATGAGTTCAGTTATATTGAGTTGAGTTGAGCCAGGTAAGTTCTTCAGTTTCTTTTAGATTCTTTTCAAGCTTATGTTATGCTTTAGAATTCCCCTTACATGCTCGTACATTCCACGTACTGAGCCATTTGGCCTACATCTTCTCATGATGCAGACACAGGTATTCAGGATCATCAACAGGAGCTTCGTTGATACATCTGAGAGTTCGAGTTAGCTATGGTGAGCCTCCTTGCTTCCGGAGGATTTCATTTACCTTTCAGTTATATCAGTTGTTAGGATGTCGTGGGTCTTGTCCCGACTTCCACCTTTATCAGTTAGAGGCTTCATAGATAGTCAGTATAGTTGAGAAGTCTGTATTATTCATGTATTTTATTAAATGTTTTAAAGACTTAAATTGCCAATTTTGGGGTGAGTTGAATATATTTTATTATTCAGAGTTTTCATTTGAGTTAAAATTTGAATTCAAGTTTTATGAAATTTTATTCAGTTTTTAAGCTTTGTATGCTTGAATCAGTTTTTCGCTTGTAGTCATCCAGGATGGGGGTTCGCTTGGGGACCAACATTGGTTCTCAAGTGCCGGCCACGTCCAGGGTGTAGGCTCGGGTCATGAAAAACTTGGTATCAGAGCACATAGTTAAAGTGTCCTAGGGTGTCTATGAAGCCGTGTCAGTAGGTTCTCATTTATGGTTGTGAGGGCCCCACTTCAATAAATGAGGGACTACATACATTTAAGAAAAGTTTCCCTTCTTTCATACTCTTAGTCGTGCAATAGAGCTATGTCATAGAGATTTATTCATACTCGTGCCTTTTTCAGATTCATTCAACTACCCGTCATACTAGAGGTGGTTGAAAAGCAGAGTTAGTTCCTTGTCGATGAGTTGTTCTTAGCAAGAGTTTTGAGGAAGTCATGAGAATATAGATGGGCTTCAGAGAAGCCCAAGAGTAAGTTAAGTGTTCAGTTTCAAAGGAATGCACCCATATTCATTTGAATTGTGCGTTTGAGCTAATAACGAGTTGTTCTCTTTTCCTTAAGCCTTGTTTCAGCTGAGATCCTTATGAGGAGGTATGTTTAGAGCTTGGGTAATATTTCTACCCCAAAAGGTAACAGGAGTTACGAGATCATGAGAAGTAGTAGTGAAAGAGCCCAGAGTTAGAGGAAAGTATGTAGAGGTTTAGTAATCTAAGTAAGGGAGATGGTGATTTGAGAAGCTATGTTACTATAGTCAAGTACCTAGTATGTTAGTAATGACGAGTTTTCCCTTATGGGTAGAGGAAGAAGTGATGAGTTGTGAAGATTTCATCATAGGAGGTAGAGTGTGTTGTAGCTAGAAAGGAGTTTGTGATGAAGTGTCATTGTGTAGGTAATGACCAGGTGTAAGTGTTGAATAAAAGAGCAGGAGTATTCATGAGGTGATAGATCTAAGCTAGGCTTATGATTTTGAGGGAGAGCCCATAATATTCAAAGTGTTATAGAACTAATTAGGCATTGATGTATAGTGAATGAGTGAATAGTACTGAAGTTGTGAAGGGAAATGTGATAGTCAATTGTAAGTATGAATACTAAGAGATGAGGGTTGACTATTTGTCATAAGGTATTAGTGGACGAGTGTTTCTGAATTTGTATCTAGTAGTTGTAAGTTAGTATAGTAAGCGAGCAATCATATTAATATTCGGGTTTAGTCATAAATATTAAGCTTGAATTTGAGATGAGTGTCATGATCAAAAGAATGGGGTCATGATCAAAAGAATGGGAAGTGATGATGTTAGTCTTGATATTTGATCTGGTAGACTTGACATAGAGTAAGTGAGGAATTGAGATGTTAGCTGGAATATATATGAGTGGTACAAGTGGGAGACCCTAACCTTTAGATAAAGGGCAGTGAAGTGTGGCTAAGTCACAAGAGTAAAAAGAGCGTTAAGAGGTGTACCGAGAGAGTATGTAACCAGAAGAGGTTAAGGGAAACACCTTAGAAAGAGGTCTTAGTACCACTTATAGAGAGTTTGGTAGGAATAACATATACTTCTCTCAAGTGTTAGATTAAAAGAAGAGATAGACCATTTAGAGATGATGGAATATGTCCATAGCTTTCAAGTGTTAGCTTTAGACCTAAGGGGGAGATGACAAGATGAGAAATCAAGTCAAGTCTTGATAATTTCTTAAGGAGCTGATTAGTAGGAGTCCATGGAGTTGTTAGAGTACTAAACTTGAATGTGGTGTTGTTAAACCTTAGGTGGCTCTTGATATGAGCACAATGTGGTAGTAAAGAGTATTAGTCTTAGGATGAGATTCCCTATAGAGAGGTATAGAACCTGAACCTAAGGATTTGGGTTAAGCTTGAATATAGTAAGAGCATACCATTAGACACAGACCTTAGTAAAAGTAACCACATTCTATACCCAGTTCAGTCGTCATTCGAGGACGAATGATCCCAAGGGGGAGATATTGTAACACCCCAGAAAAAAATTTGAACTAATACTCAAACCGTTCTTCGTAGTGAATGATATTTTACCAAGGAATTAAAATTTCTTAAGTGTTAAGGTCACTAGATGTAGTACCTTGAGTTCCAAAAAGAATTAAATTGGAAATAGCAAAATCTGAAATTTTGCAAGTTAAGCTAAGTATGAGTTCTGGGTCGACTTCAAATGACAATAACTTCTAGCTCAGGATGAGTTAGGTGTGATACCAGATACCGTAGTGAATATCTTTGAGTTATGTTTCCAACGCCACCAAGTTTTCTTAGTTTCGAGTTCGTATGAGGGAGATATGTCCATTCAAAGTTGGGTTGTCTAGATAAGGAAAGTCAAAACCGGATTTTTGAGGGGTATTTTGGTCTTTTCCTTACCCAATAAGATTTAATTAGTTTTTATTAATATTTAGGGGTCTAATATGATTAGGTTCAGTTTGATAATCCTAGTTTACGCCTAGGGTTTTAGTTGAGAGTTCAAGAAGAGAAAAGAAGAAGAGAAAAGAGGAGAAAAGAAAAAGGATCAAAGCGTTCGTCAAAATTCTTGAGAGTTGTTGCGGATTGTCGCCATGGGTTTGATCCCTAAGAGGTATGTAAGATTCCATAGTGTTGGGTTTGTTCACCCACACGCCAAACATATTATTTTCAGCGAAGTTTCATTCTCAAAAAGTTGAATGATTTAAGTTCTTGATAGGTGTTCTTGAAGTTCATTCTAAATCTTGTTTTGTTGGGGTTTTAATGATATCTTGAGATAAAAGTTATTGTTTTGAGTGTTGTTTTGAGTGGATTAGTGTGTACTTAGGTTGGGTGATTGAATCAAAGGAAAACTTGAGAAAGAAATCGATTAAAAGTGATTTAAGGTCAGAAAATGATAGGAAAGGTTTGTCAGTTCTGCCAGGGGCAATGTTGGCGCGACACATCCCCGTTGCGCTCGGAAGACTGAGGCGACGCGCCAGCAGTGCACCAGAAATGAGCCCCAGTAAATTGAAGTCTGGCGCGGCGCGCCTGAATCAGCGTTTTTCACCAGTTTTTCATCAACTGGATTCTCTGTGAGATGATCAGCCAAGGCTTGCACTTTTATCGCCTTTTGAGTCACATACACAATGTCAAATTCACTCAAAAGCATTTGCCATTTAGCCAACTTCCTAGTCGGCATCGCCTTCTAGTAAATATACTTTAACGGGTCCGTCCTGGAAATGAGATATGTGGTATAGGAAGACAAATAATGTCTTAATTTCTTAGTCATCCAGGTCAAAGCACAACATGGTCTCCCCAAAAGAGTGTAACGGGCCTCGTATGGAGTGAATTTCTTGCTTACATAATAAATGGCTCGTTCCTTCTTCCCAGTTTCATCATGTTGACCAAGCATGCATCCTAATGTGTTATCCGAGATGGATAGATACAACAACAGTGGACTTCTCTCCCATGGGGGAACCAATACCGATGGATTGGACAAATATTTCTTGATGGCATCAAAAGCAGTTTGACATTCTCCGGTCCATTTGGTCAAAGCATCCTTTTTCAACAACTTGAAGATTGGCTCACACACCACGGTGGACTGAGCTATAAATCGACTGATGTAATTCAGCTTTCCCAGAAAACTCATCACCTCTTTCTTGGTCTTCGGAGGAGGTAATTCTTGAATCGCTTTGATCTTGGAAGGGTCAAGCTCAATGCCCCTCCTATTGACTATAAATCCCAACAACTTTCCAGCCGGCACTCCAAAAGCACACTTGGCAGGATTTAACTTCAAATCATATCGGTGTAGACGATCAAAGAATTTCCTCAAGTGAGTCAAGTGATCCGAACTCTCGTGGGATTTGATTATGACATCATCTACATACACCTCGATCTCCTTGTGAATAATATCGTGAAAGATGGTCATCATAGACCTCATATAAGTAGCACCGACATTTTTGAGACCAAAAGGCATCACCTGATAATGATATACACCCCACGGCGCAATGAAAGCTGTCTTTTCTGCATCTTTTTCATCCATCAAGATCTGGTGGTAGCCCGCATAACAATCCACAAATTACTGCATCTCATGCTTAGCATAGTAGTCAATGAGAATGTGAATGTTTGGCAATGGAAAATTATCTTTCGGGTTGGCTTTGTTGAGATCTCTGTAGTCAACACAAATTCTGATTTTTCTGTCTTTCTTGGCAACCGGAACAACATTGGCTAACCACGTCGGATATTGCATCACTTCCACTACTTGAGACTCGATCTGCTTGGTAATCTCCTCTTTGATCTTTAAACTCAACTCAGGCTTGAATTTTCGAGTCTTTTGTCTTACTGGACTAAAATCTGGATTAATTGGCAACTTGTGGGACACCATATTTGTACTCAGCCCCGACATATCTTGGTAAGACCAGGCAAATACATCAATGTATTCTATAAGCAAATGGACCAGGTCCTTTCTTTGAGATTCAGTCACATGGATGCTGATTCTTACTTCTTTAACACATTCATCATCTCTGAGATTTACAGTTTCAGTTTCTTCCAAATTCGGCTTGTGTTGATTCTCGAATTGTCAAAACTCTTCGGCAACATGTTCGGGTGCGTCATTTTCTTCTTCATATTCCTCACATTCATCATCACCTGCCTCATTTCGTTCACTCGGTTCATGACATGACATGACATTGGCAGGTTTTAAATTAATATTACTGAAATCATAAACGAACAAAGTTAGTAAAGTAAAATATAAACAGATAAATAAATAATTTTTTGATAAAAGAAGCTTTCATTTAAATTGAAAAATAAGCACAAACTTTGGCCATGACTAAGGGTCATTTCACCTTTTTAAACATCACAAGGGAATTTAAAAACTTCAAACAAGTAAAGACTGCATAAAGGGTGGGTCTCGGGCCTCTTCCGGACTACTACCGATTTTAAAAACAAACATAACACATGTCCTTTCTACCCAGATGAGCGGGAAATTAGGAGTGGTGTGGAAGTCCAATTTTGCAATTGCTCCTCAGGTTCTGCGTCACAGTTGCCTTATGTCCCAGCCTCTTCTTCGATGAATGAATCAATCTCCTCGAAAAGGCTTCAGATTCCCTCCCCAAGATCACTATTGTTGACATATTCTCGCACCGGGAATGACTGGTACAAATGAGGAATTGGCTTAGCCAATGCTTGATCAACACTCTTGTTCTTTATCTCTGCTTCGTTATCTGTTGGGATATATCCCAAACCAAACTTTGCTCCTTTGGCGAGGACTTGGATAGGCTCAGTAATTCCTTGAAAATGCTTCCCCAATTCGAAGCCTGGTTCAAAACCGTTCTGGAGCATGACAGTAGCAATCATCTTGTACACGGCAGGCATAAGAGGTTGTGGAGCCAAGTCATCACCGGTGGCATTTACCAGCTCCACCGTATAGAAATCACAACTTCGAGAGACATCATCAACGATCGGTGCATACCCATTGGAATGGATCCCTTCACCATAAATGACCAATTCCTGGTCCTTCCAAACAAATTTCATTAGTTGGTGAAGGGTAGACGGCACAGCCCCAGCCATGTGGATAAACGGTCTTCCCAGAAGCAAATTGTAACTGGTGTTGATATCCAACACCTGGAACTCCACATTAAAATATGTAGGACCCACCTAAATATCCAAGTTTACCGCACCCAATGTGTCTCTTTGCACTCCATCAAAAACCCTCACATTGACTTGGTTTTGGTAAAGCTTTCCCAAGTCAAATTTCAGCTGACTCAGAGTCGAAAGTGGGCAGATGTTGAGACCGAACCCATCATCGACCAACACATGGTTTATTATTATATCTTCGTATTTGATGGTTACATGCAGATCCTTGTTGTTCATCTTGCCTTCAAAGGGAAGCTCTTCGTAACAAAAGGTGATTCGATGTCCCCGAAAGACCTGGTTTATCATGGCCGCTAGATTGTCGCTGTTAGTACCCACAGGCACATACGTGTTATCCAAAGCCCTCATCAGAGCTTGCCTATGCATTTGCAAAATCATCAACAAGGCCCATACAGAGATCTTAGTCGGTGTCTTCTCTAGATGCTTCACAATCGAATTGTCTTTCGGTTGCATTTTCCTCCAGAATTCCTCTGCCTCAGCTTCACTAATCGGCCTTTTTACCTGGTCCTTCTTCTGCCCTCCTAGAGCCAACTCTTCTGGCGTGTAACATCTACCGGATCTGGTCATGCCTTGAGTGGCAGTCGTTTCAATCACAAACCTTAGTTGGGCAAGAGTTTCTCTTGGCACCAAGGCAACAACCTTCTGGGGTGTCAGAATCACAAACTCTGTTTTCTCTCTAATACTTAAGGAGACCACAACCCTTTCCAATTCATCAGGAAAGACCGAAACTATCGCCTTCGTTACGCACCAATGATCATCTGTCTCTATCATATTAATAGTGATGCCTCCATGATTTGGCAAAGGATTACTGTTGACATTGGGCGCAACTGTCTGGAGAGAGACCACTTTCTGATCGATCAAGTCCTGAATCTTATGCTTCAAGTTGATACAGTCTTCGGTATAGCGTCCAACTCCGTTGGAGTGATACGCGCACCTTTGATCGGGCCTGTAACACTTTGAACTAGTGTCAACTGGCTTGGGTCCCACATGATGAATAAATCCCGCAGCGGTCAACCATTCAAAAAGCTGGGTCCGACTCTTAATGAGGGAAGTGAAGTTACGGGCTGGTTTTTTCTCAAATCTTGGACGGGAGTCGTAGTTGCCTTATTGGGGAGGAGGCATCGAACGATAATTTGTGGTGTTTGGGCGAGGAGCTTGGTATCTGGGATAGGAATTTGTTGGGTAGTTTGGTTGTGGAGCTTGGTAAGTGGAAGGATTATTTTGTTATTGTGGAGCTGGGGTTTGGTACATTGGAGGAGGAGTTAAGTAATATGTTTGAACGCTGGTACAATTGGGAGCAACGTTGCGGTAGTGGTGAGATGAAGTCTGGTAAATCGAAGGGGGAGTTTGGTAGATAGGAGGGGCAGTATTTTGATAACTGGGAGGAGGGGTATTTTGGTAACTGGGGAGAGGAGCTTGATAATCAGCTTGCGCATAACAAGCTGGGTATGATCTTTGTGAAGGTCGAGAACGACCTTGGTACGACGAGGATTTCCTTGGGGTTTTCTTCCCCTCACAAGATATAGAGGACACATCCTCTCTTTTCTTCTTCAACAAGCCCGAAGATCGGGGCGAGGTGGCAACACGGGCAATCTTCCCGATTCTCAATCCATCTTCGATAGTCTCACCTACCTTGACTATCTCAGCAAATTTTGCTCCAACACGGGCAATCTTTCCGATTATGTCATAATATTCGGGCTCTTGCACCCGCACAAATACTTCGACAATTTCCTTTTCTAACATAGGAGGTCTAACTCTAGCTGCCTCATTTCGCCAGCTATATGCGAATTCTCTGTAACTCTCGGTCGACTTCTACTTCATCTTCTCCAAGGAGTAACGATCAGGAATGATCTCCACATTGTAGGCAAATCATTCGATGAAGTCCTTAGCCAGAGCGTTCCAGCTAGACCACTGTCTCCTTTTATGAGATGTAAACCATTCTAGAGCCTCTCCGCTCAGACTTCGGCTAAAAAGTCACATTAACAAAGCTTCGTCTCTCCCAACTCCCACGAGTTGGTCACAGTAAGCCCTCAGGTGTGCTAAGGGGTTACCCATTCCTCCGAAGATGTCGAATTTTGGCACCTTGAACTCTTTCGGAAGGTCCAAATTCGGATGAATGCAGAAGTCTTCGTAACTCAACCCGGCGACCTCAGGAATGTAGTTCAACTCTTTCATGGCTTTTCTAATTTCCTCTTTCATATCTATCTTGGCGGTCTCTTCCTTTGACCTCCACTCTCTCTCCCTCTCCTCATAGTGGTCGAGCTCCGAACCATGGGCATCATGCTCGTTGAGGATCGGTATTTGGAAAGTGGCTTTTTGCGGTAGTGGTGGAGCAATAGAGGGACTCTGGCCATTTAAAGGGGCGTGATAATTTTGGGGGAAAGTCTGGGGGTTGATATACTGATTTTGGTGAAGGAGGGAAGTGCATGGGTTATTAGCATTTTGGCTATGAGGGGGCAGGTCAGTTTGGTGGTTTGCATTGGGGGGAGGGAGTGGTGCTTGGAGGTTGGTATTTTGAGGAGGGGGTGGTGTTTGATAAGAGGTTGAGGCGTAATAGGGGTTTGGGTTGTAAGGTCAATGATTGAGGGATTACGAGCAGGATTTGAAGGTGGGTTTTGAGCTTGTTCCACGTTAGGAGGGGGAGTTTGAGCTGGAGGTCTTCCGTCTGGTTGAGCGTTGACAACAAAAATTGGAGGAGGTAAATCTTGTTTTCTCTACATCTCGACCCTCATCTCAGCAATTTGTTGCATCAACTGCAGGATCAGTTCATTCTGATCGGCAAGGGTGGGCTGAGCCACCACGACATCAGTAAGGCTAGTTTCTTCATTGTTATCACCCATTGCTGACTTTCCCTTCCGAGAACTTTGACTGGGGAAGGAATCTGTAGGGCCTTTTGATCTTGTAAAGTAGGGGTGTTCAGCCAACTTATCAACACAGATCAGTTCTTACTACCTGTAGAGGAAAACAACTCAAAGGCAAATCTGTTAGTTTTGATTCAGAACAAATAATGCAAAATATAACATAAAGGGCAGATAAACGCATAATAGTTTCTTTGTTTGAGAACATGTTAACCCACGAATAATGAGGACTAATTTTTTGAACAAGTAGGAATTTGCTCATTTTATTTCGGGGCTAGTGACTCAGAAAAGTTAAATTGCATTGAGCTAAGGTCTTCTTGCTGCATCTGTTGATGTGAATTCAATGTTTTCTTGTCGAATGTAAGGGGGGATTTTTTTTTGAAAAATATAGGGGTCGGGCCTTGAAAGGCTGCCTACGTATCTCCCAAGGAGAATTCAGGCCCTACGTAGTTCGAATACAAAAGGAAATTTTCATTTTCATTCATTCATTCGATTGATTACAAGGAAAGTGAAAAGAAAACGTGCAATAAAGCTCCTAAAACAAATATAGTGCCTTCAAAAAGGTTTCTTCTTCTGACTGCCACATTAACCACGGGGGGTAAACTCATATGCTTCAAGGGTGATTTTTCTCATTCCCTTCTTTCCACCGTCCCTGGAAAGGAGGCTTATAGACAATTTCCTCTCCAGTATCTTCTTTAGTAACTCTAGGGTGAGTGTCTTCGGGGCCACTATTGGCTTCTTGATTGAAGAAATAGCGTTTTCCGCATATCTTTTGAAGCCTCATGGTTATATCATTATTGAGGACATCATATTCCTTCCGCATAGCAACCGTCTCCTCGTTTATGATAGCATATCTTTCCATCTTAGCCGCTAACTCCGCGTCTAGTGCAACACTTTTGGCTTGCGCAACTGCGGTGGCTAGTTCTACTTTTTATTCTTCTTCCTCCCATTTCTTGAATCTCTTGTTTGAATCTGCGCAGTTTCATCCTTAGACTCTCTTTTGTTAGCTCCATCTCGATATTCTTTCCCTTTTCCATCTTAGCAGCAATTTCAACATTCTTGAGATGATAGAGTGATGTTTTAGGATTTGGTAGTGAGATTTTCTTTTTGGCTGAGAAACTCAAACTCAAGAAACTTTGGTCGAACATTTTGGGGGAGTGAATCGTATTCAGCATTGTAGAGATTTTCGAAATTTTTTTAAAAGGAGTGGGCTAAAAATGTCCTCATTGAAAGCAACATATCACATAAACAGTTAAATCACACACATATCGCGTCCTAAACATGCATGTGACCCTTTTGTACCAAGGGTAGACCTAGCGATTTGAAGGATGTATTGCGCTATTTCAAACAAATTGTTGCATCCCCCAAAATAAGATTCATAAATAATTGCAGAATTCATTACAAAGTCAACAAAGGGGATACATCTTTTAGGGAAGGTATAAACTACAAATACAATAACATCAATCCCACGCAAGGGAATAAGATAACTAGAAGGCTGAAGGACCTGCTCCTCCTCTTGCTTTTTCTACTTCTTCGCGAATAAGGAATTTGCTAGTCATCACATGCGGTTCGGCGAACACAGCTTTGGAAGACATCGATATACCCTGGAGAGTGTTAAGCTGGTCATCCAAATTCGAATCCAAACGCATCAAGCAGGCTCTTGCGTTAGCTAACTCTTGTGTGGCAAAGGCTAAGGCCATTTAGCTTTCATATTCTCTATGCTGGAACTCTTGTTCCCTAAGCAAGTATTCTTGATCCCTACGTTCAAACTCTTGCTCTCTGCGGTCCCATTCCTGCTGAAAGTGGTAGGCTTGGATTTGGAGCCTTACTTGAACCTCTTCAATTTGTCGGCCCGTGTGTGGCGTCGGGTCAAGTGTACCACATAGGTCGTCCTGCAATCATTTTTTGTATTCATCAACATATCCGGCTTCATATCTATTTTCTGCCATGCTCTCCTTTAGGTTGACCCGTCTAGCCCATTCTTGACGAATATCCTTGGCGTAAGGTATCTTGTCGCACCCGTTGTAGTCAAAGACGTAGCGGCTAGTGTCTCCTTTGAAAGAAAGAATTTGTCTTCTGGCGAATTGCTGCATTACCCTGCTAGGATTGTAAGGTCATACCCCTCTAATGCCAGGAAGGATTAGGAAAGGACACTTAGCCCCCTGAACATCTATTTTTTCTGACATGAAATCTTGAAACATCCATTGTACGTTTCCATTTTTATGTCGTGGAAGACTTTAGCCCATGCTTCCCTAGTGCTGTGGATCTCGAACATGTTGATGCTCAAAAGGAACTTGTAATGGTCGAGGTGGCTTTCTTTTTATGGTTTGGCCAATTTCTTTTTCTGAGTCTCATATGTCTTCACTAGATGTTTAGACATCCACCACTGTAGCAAGATATTACAAACTTGAAAAAATAGAAATATGTTTTTGCATTGACCCAAAGATCAATAGATGTCAGCCACAATGATCGGGGTCAGATTGAAGTATTTCTTGACTTGTCCCTTTTTACCAACACCCTCAAAGATGGCGTGAGTTACCATGACAATCTGAGTATCAATTTTTGTTCCCTCCTTCCTGAGGGAATAAAATTGTCCCTAAGAGGCATACGACAAATGCTAAGGTTTGAGTTTGACTCCAACTACTGCGACTAAGAAACTCATTTGGAAAATTCTTATAATAGTTCTCGTGCTCCCACCGTTCATAGAGCTTCACTAACGAAATAATCGGGGTGTCTAGCCAGTCTGCATTTACTAGTAACAACATGTTTTTCAATTCTGTGCTGGTTGGCTAATCTGGTAGCAAAATGTGGTGATCTGGATGATTTTTCCTTTTCTGGCACATTCCGACGTTGTCTAGGCAATCTTTGATTTCTTCAACAGTTGGTGTCATTTCAACATATCCGAAGCGAAACACCATCCTCTCATCATCCCAAAATCGAGTGACCACCTCAATGTACTTAGGCAAGACTTTGAGATTCATTATCGACGGGAGGTGACCCAAGTGACTGGAAAGTTCTCTTTTCTGATATGCATTGAGATTGTACCACCATACACGGAGAAGGTTTGACGTCTCAGTGACCATTTTGAAACTCAAGTGTTGCTTGACCATCTACAAAAACATACAAATAATTAGATACCCCCCAAACCCTAGACACAACATTTTGTGAAATAGCGCATACATCCTTCAAACACGTAAGTATGAACGTCTGTTCGGGCAGTGGGACCTTTGGACTCAAGGTTGTCTTTCTAATGGGCCCAACACGCCTTGGGTGTTGGGTCATTTTAAGCCAATGCGCTAAATTGCGGGATTGAGTTTGGCTCTACACTAGTTTTGGCTAAGAGTGGGCTTTGTTTATAGTGGATAGGTGACCCAAGCGGACTACTTAGGCTGGGACAGTTAACGACCGTTGACTATCCAGTAGTCAACTACATTCGTCAGGGTGCCCCGAGAAAGATTAGGTTAACGAACGACTGTGACTCGCATAATCGTCCTTTAAATGGAAACTTGAAATAAATGTCGTTTGACGGAGTATGTCATGCCATGAATGCCACAATAAAATATACGATAATTTAAACAAGTAAACAATTAAAACACATAGCCAAACAATTAATCTTAAGTTTAGAATCATTCATGTCCCCAGCAGAGTCGTCATTCTGTTTTATTAGGAAAATAAATTTTAGATTGGTTATAGAGTCGCCACTTAATTTTTAAGAAAAAATCAAGAAAACTATTCATTTCCAAAATACTAAAATAGGGAATCTAATGAAAACTTATAAAGGGGTTCGAGGTTCTTATTAGCATTTCAGGAATGGTTTGAAAGCACCCGAAATGCCCCCTAATATGCGATTATACAGCAATTAATTATTTGGCTAAAATAATTTAGCTTATCTTGAATTGGAAAATCTATAGTTAGAGCTATTTTAAAGGGGAAAAGGGGAAAATACAAATACTAACTAAGTGAAATACTTTTTTTGCAAAAAATATTCCTTGAGTCTAATTAAGGATGATCGATTTTAGCTAAATTGATAAAACACAACGGGCGTCCTAAGGGGATTCAAATTGTTCAAACTTAAGATTAGCGGCAAATACTAACAAGTAAAATGAACACAATAAAGTAGAGAGGGAAAGAGAGTTGGGCCCAAATCTGGTTTCTGTCCGCCTGAACCAGTATTTGGCCCATTTTCGTTTTAGGCTTTTGGCCCAATTTTTTGCCTGTCCTAAATTCTAGCAAGATAATAGATAAGTGGGCTTAGGCCCAAAATTAACAAAATACAATTTGAATTAAGAGTGGGCCTTTGGCCCAATCTTTTCAACTTCTCGATCTATTGCTTCTTTCAACTTCGGGACCTGTACGTCGACTTTCAATGACCGGCTGACTTGAATAAAGGATTGGGCCTCCGTGGCCCAATAAGAAAATGCATGGATAGAGTCCATGAGGACCCGAGTAGGTTTCACATGCAATAACAGATAAAGAGAGTTAGAAAAGAAATACAAATCTCGGCACACACATGGTCCAATAATTAATTCATAAGGAAGGGCCAAGGTACTTCTTAACATAGGATGATAATCATGTATTCAAAGAAAGAATTGACCAAGGCAACTAATTAAAATTGGGATGTGCATGCTCAATTAACAAAACTTCTTAACTAATAGACAAATAAAAGGATTAATATCAACTAAATGGGGGGTAAAGAAAAATATCAACAAATAATGAACTTAAATGAATTAATTGCCAAATAGAAATTTATAGTAGCATAAGAGGCTTATGACGGAGAACTACCATTTAAACATATCTAAACACAATTCTCAACCTTCGCGATTTAACCTCAAGGAGATCAACAAACTACTGGAAAAACTCCCGAATTAAGAAATAATTTCAGCTCATAATTAAAGGAAAAGCAAATAAGCTAACCATTTTTTAATGAAGCAAGGATAAATAGGTTGACAAGCAATAAAGGAACTCACAACATTAACCCCAAACTTCGTGCTTAACACGTGAAAATCACAGAGAAAGAAGTGACACAAAAGGAAAAGGACAGAACTTATTTCATCCATAAATTTAGACCGACACTAATATTTTTACCACTTATCAAATTTATTAGGGATAGAAAATGGAGATCACACGTATTCCAAATAGAAATGAGAATGAAAAATCCTTTACTTTAACACATTAATTGAAGAAACAATCATATGACCAAATCCTTTATTTTAACACATTAGTTAAAGAAACAATCATATGACCAAATCAGTGACTATTATAACCAACACAACTTACACATACAATAATCACCTTCACATGACAGATAAGAACACTTTTATGAGGAAGAAAGCAAGTTATGCTAACACATATTCAAAAACACATTTGAAAGAACTAAACATGCAAGAAAATCTATGAATACACTTGGATTGATAACAACATATAAGAATACGAGGGTTCTCTCCTTCTTCGAACTGAAACAAAATAGAGAATTCCAACAAAACAAAGGGAGAAAAATAACATGCCACTAATCACTCAATGAAACATACAACAAATACAAAGGCTATTCAAAACGAACGAAGCGAGAATCCAACTAAGCTTATACGTCTAAGATCAAATTATAAAAAAGGACCATAGAAACTTAGAAGGGGTCGGAGTTTACCTCTTTTGCAGCATCGAACTGGACGACAAACGAACAGGGGCGGACTCTTCCACCACACGATGATTCGGTGAACTTATGTGAACGGAGAAAACGGACAAAGGCTCGAATACGAATCAGCAAACAAGAGCTCTTTTCCCTCGACTTTTCTTCCTAACCTTTTCCAACGTTCTCCCTTATGCTTCCTTTTAATAAATATCTTATATCTATTCTTTTCTAAGTTGTTCCTATAGTATCAGTAAAAAATAATGCCAATCTTTTCAAGTTTTCTTGCATCACTTTTCCCAACTTTCTTCCTAATATTTTCCTCCAACCCCATACAATGAAGAAGAGGGGGAATTTATAGGGGGAAACTAGGGTTCGAAAAGTGGGGGGAAATGGATGAAAATCTGGATAAGAAAGGTATCATTCCCAATTCCAATTTCAAAATTCTTTCACAATTAAGGAGAGACATTTTTTCTTGCAATTTTCGCCGCATTCCAAAGGAGGAAAGGGGAGAAAACGCGTGTCTCTTTCTCTGTTGCTACAAGTGTACGAGTTAGAGAGAGACGTGAAGAAGAAGACAAAGGAAGCGCAGTGGACTGCTTTCTATCTGCTTCCATCTATCTCCGTTTGGATTTTGTGAACATTGGAGTAGAGAAATCAATGTTGTTGGTTGTTTTCCGTGAGATGCCTTAGTTGCTGTGATATTGATGTGTTAGCGTTGAACTGGAATTAGAAGGAAAAGGGGATGGGGATGGGTTTGGGTTTGGGTCGGTTTGCTACTATATGGGCTGCTGGAAGTGGGCTGGGATTAATTGGGGTTAATTTGGGCCTGTTTTGGTGGGTTGTTGGGTGTGTCTGGATGGGTTGGCTGCTGTATTGATAAAGGGAACGGGTTTGGGCTGGCTGTTTGCTGGAATTGAGGCCCAAAAATGGCCTGAAAGAGTTTGAAATAATTGGTAAGTAATGGATTGGATTTGTAATTTAAGATTTGGCCAAATGAATTGCAAAAATAACCAATTTAAATTAAAACTTAACCAAATTGAATTGAACTAGTGAATTTGGTTAAAATTTAAATAAGACGAATTAATATAATCAACTATCGAGCCTCTTAATTTCAACGAAATAAAATAATAAACTCAATTAAATTTAAATGACTCAAAATTAAAATCATAATTTAAACTAAACTAATTTAATAAAATACTTACTAAAATTAAAATCTTTTTGGAATGAGTTTTGAAATATTTATAAAATATACTGATTATATACAAAATTATATAAAATATATAAATTACTTAAAAATTACAAAAAGCGACTAAAATGACTTTAAAATAACTAAAAAAAATATTTGAATGTTATAAAACGAATTATTTCAAATCTTTCGAAATTTAAGAAACTCGATGATTAATATATATTGTGGAGGTCCAAAAATGGGTGTCAACAATTGGTACACACAATCTACCTTGAAATTTCACTACGCCATTTCTACCTAGTTCAAAAGCTAATACGTTTTGCTTATGAACATTTGCCTTGAAATCTGACACTAATGAAGATTCATCCCCATTCATCACCACTACTCCTCCTTCTATGGAATCCGTCAGTCGAATTCCTAAGCGTGCAAGTCTATGCACATCTTTCGCTAACTCTCTCTTTTCTTTCTCAACATGGGCGGTACTACCCATAGACAACCTGCTTAAAGCATCAGCAACAACATTAGCCTTACCTGGGTGATAAAGAATACTCATGTCCTAATCCTTGAATAATTCCAACCACCTCCTTTGTCTGAGATTAAGCTCTTTCTAAGTGAATACATACTGAAGATTGTTGTGATCAGTGAATACATCTACGCGAACACCATATAAATAATGATGCCATATCTTCAAACCAAATACTACAGCAGCCAACTCTAAGTCATGGGTTGGGTAATTCTTCTCATGGATTTTTAACTGTCTGGAGGCATAAGTTATAACTTTGTCATTCTACATTAGCACACAACCCAAACTAACTCTAGACGCAGCACAATACATAACAAAGCCTTGCGTACCTTCTGGTAAGGTCAACACTGGGACAGTAGTCAACCTCTATTTCCATTCCTGAAAGTTTTTCTGACAAGCTTCAGACCATTGA
The DNA here is from genome assembly GCA_029582725.1 of Solanum chiquidenum. Lineage (NCBI taxonomy): Eukaryota > Viridiplantae > Streptophyta > Magnoliopsida > Solanales > Solanaceae > Solanum > Solanum chiquidenum. The sequence continues at coordinate 24,425 of JAJOOS010008598.1, forward strand.
AACTTCACTGTTTTCTGAGTCAACGTGGTCAAAGGAGACGGAATGGATGAGAACCCCTCTACAAACCTTCTATAATAGCCAGCCGTACCCAAGAAACTCCTAATATGCCTTGGAGATGTGGGTCTACGCCAATTATACACGGCCTCTATCTTTTGGGTATTAACTCTAATTCCATCACCGGAAACTATGTGGCCCACGAACGCCACAGACTCAAGCCAAAACTCACATTTAGAGAACTTAGCATATAATTCCTTATTCTTCAAAGTCTGAAGAACTATTCTGAGATGGCTAGCATGATCTTCTTCATTCCTTGAATATATTAGTATGTCATCAATGAAGATGATAACAAACATATCTAAATAAGGTTTGAAAACTCTATTCATAAGGTCCATGAACGCTACAGGTGCATTGGTCAAACCGAACAACATGACCTAAAACTCATAATGATCATAAAGGGTCCTGAATACTGTATTGGGAATATCACATTCCCTTACTTTCAACTGATGGTAGCCATATCTGAGTTCTATATTAGAAAAACAAGAAGCACCTAGAAGCTGATCGAAAAGATCATCAATTCTCGGAAGAGGATACTTATTCTTGATGGTAACCTTGTTCAATTGGCGGTAATCTATACACATCCTAAGAGAACCATCCTTCTTCCTCACAAATAAGATCGGAGCACCCCAAGGTGAGACACTTGCCAAATGAAACCCTTATCTCGCAGATCTTTCAATTGTTCTTTAAGCTTTTTCAACTCTGCTGGAGCCATTCTATATGGCAGAATAGATATAGGATGAGTATATGGAAGAATGTATATGCCGAAGTCTATTTCACTCTCATGAGGGACTCCGGGTAGATCATCTGGAAACGCTTCTGGAAACTCTTTTACTATAGGAATTGACTGAATAGGAGGTAAATCAACACTTGAGTCATTAACTTAGACTAAGTGATAGACACAACCCTTGGAAACTAACTTTCTTGCCTTAAGGTATGCAATGAAATGACCCTTAGGAACTGCTGAACTACTTTTCCACTCTAAGACTGGCTCTTTAGGAATTTGGAACTTGACAACTCGAGTTCTACAATCAATGGAGGCATAGCAGGCATAAAGCCAGTCCATACCTAGAATGACATCAAAATCTACCATGTCTAACTCAATTAAAGCATCCATGGTGTCTTTGTAATTGATGGAAATGACACAATCACGATAAACTCGCTCAGCTCGAATAGACTCCCCAACAGGTGTAGAAACACAAAAGGGTTCACAGAGTTTCTCAGGAATGACATCAAACTTTTTTGCAACCTAAGGGGTTACTAAAGATAAACTTGCTCCTGGGTCTAGCAAAGCTTAAACATCAAAAGTAAAGACTTTTGATCATACAGTGACAACATCTGAAGAGTTCTCGTGCTCATGACGAATAGTCATGTCATAGAGGTTGTTTGCTCCTCCGCCAGTACCAGAAGTAGCTCCTCTAGGTGCATCCCTGTTTGGTGGAGCAACTGATGAAAATTGGGCTCTATTGCCGTCATTTCCACTACCTTGCCTGTTCTTAGGGCACTATTTCATGAAGTAATCCTCTTGCACACACTTGAAACAAGCTGACTGGCCATCACGATACTTACCTGGGTGGGTTCTACGACATGTAGCACATGCAGGAGCCCAGTTACCTCATTGTCCCGCACTACCCTGAGACTCTTCAAGTCTAGCTCTGAAGTACTGTGAATTCTGACCATTATACTCACCTTTGTTTTTGGGTGGAGGTGCAATAGCAGATGATGGAGCTGGTCCCTTCTGCTTTCACTGAAAGGATTAACGATTCATATTACTTTTTTGTTGCCCGTACTCATTCCCTATCTTAGCTTTCTTATTTCTGAATTCCTCCATATCCCTCATCTTCTCTTCCTCAACCTTCTGCACATATACCATTAACCTTGATATATCCATATCCCCAATTAGCATCGCGGCCCTGCCCTATTTACTTGAGAGACGGAACAACCCAGCCACAAATAGACTCATTCTACTCCTCATATATGCAACCATCTCCGGAGCATAACGGGATAGGTGGGTGAACTTCAACCCATACACAAGGAATCCTTATTAAGGGTAAGAAATTCTCGTACTTAGCCTTTTTCAGTTCTCGAGGGAAGAAACTCCCCAAGAAGGCCTCCTCAAAACTTGCCCAACTCGCATGTGGTGCATCCTCAACTCTGTCCCCTTTCCACTGGTCAAACCAAGACCTAGGAACATTCTTCAGTTGATATGCAGCTAGTTCAACTCGCTCAGTATCGACAACATGCATAACCTCAAATACATTCTTCAGTTCCTCAACAAAACACTTTGGATCCTCAGTAGTGCTGGAACCTATGAAACTTAGGGGATTCATCCTCAAGAACTCTCCGATCCTCGAAGTATCAGTCACTTCCTATCTTGCTCCTCTCTATTGCCTAACCTGATTAGTCACAACTTGACCTAGCATCCTGACTGCTTCACTGAATTCAGCATTAGTGACTTCCCCTTGAGGTTGCACGTCAGGTGCATTTGGTAACTATTGCTCCTCAATATTACGTCTAGCAGGACGACCTCTGACAGCTCTTTGTGGAAGCATGATTATCTAAAAACACGCGCAAGTATGAATTAGAAAGAAACTTTTTAGAGATCAACGTCTAACGTACGAAATGAGTGTGAAAGAAGTGGGAAAATTTCCTAAGTGTTGCAGCCTCCTAATTATAGATGTGGCGCGCTTCACACCGATAAATAGGACTCTATAGATATGGCTTCATAGACTCCCTAGGACTCTTGAACTCTTGGCTCTGATACCAAGTTTATCACATCCTGAACCTACACCCTGGACGTTGCTGGCACTCGAGAACCATTGCTGGCCACAAGCGAACCCTTGGTCTGGCTTACTTACTCAGCGGAAGACTTAAACACAAAAAATAGTCTAAAAAGGAACTTGTGAAATAACTTAGAGTGTCCTTAAATAAACATTCAAACTTAGCCAAATGGCAACCTCAATTCTAAAAACATAAGCCATTAATAAAGTAGTGACAAATGAATTTAACTAACTGACTATCTGTCTATGAAGCCTGTAAACGATTTAGATGGATGTCGGGGCAAGCCCACGACATCCTAATGAACTAATAATAAAACTGAAAGAAATAAAAGGGATACTCCGGAAGCAAGGAGGCTCACCACAAGACTCTGAGTTCTCAAACTGGATCAACGAGCTGCTGGGTGCTGATCCTGGTTACCTGTGTCTGCATCATAATAAGATGCAGGCCAACAGGCATCAGTACATTGAATGTACGAGTATGCGAGTTCGAATTCTAAACATAACATAGCCTTGAAAAGATTCTGAAAGAAACACTTACGTTGGCTCTTTTCAACTCATAAATAACTTAACTCATAACAAAGCAATGAAACACATGTAATATATGAAAAGCTTTATAAAACAGTAAGAGCAACTTAGTTCTTTAAAGAAAATGCAATAACAAACTCAACTTTACTCATATAATAATGTAATATAGTTTCTATGTGAGTTTCTCTAACCGACAACCACCACTATGAGCCTAAGTGGTGATACAACATCTTGCCCACGCTTCTAGAACTGTCCTATACTTTGCCGTCATATAGAACGCCTTAACTAAGTGGGTCCACTAGTCTATGCTAAAAACATCTTAAGGAGTCATCTAAAAAGTATGATTCTTTACTACCCATGATGGCTACATGGTTTATGGATACTTGAGTTAATATGAACTCGCATCCCCATATGGGTGCTCAATACTACTCCAAAGATATACTTGGCTCATATGTTTTTAAAACAAACTTCTTTCTTTGGTTTGAGATAATTACTCAAAACTTAGCTTAAAAGCTCTCTTGGAATCGATGTTCCCTTTCTTGTTCAAATGTGAAAACATTTTAAACTCTTGGGAATACTTAGTTCCCTTATAACTTTTGGAGAAATGAACTCAACTCTTTACTCTTTGCTTAACTTAAAATTTAAGTCTTAGAACAAAGTTAAAATGTTTGTGAAAGACTTTTGAAAAACATTAATTAACTTCTCTTGACTTGCTTCTTGACTTATAAACTTGATTCTCAGCTTTCCTTGAATTGAATTATGGATTCAAGGATCGTGAATTGTGATAGGAAAGATCTCACGATGTTTAGGAGTGCTTGTAGATAGCTAAACATGAGAAAAGATATTAAAAAAATCATCGTCTTAGAACAACTCCGCGACACGGAGTTTCATTTTAATATCTGATCACGAAAATTAATTTTGAGGCAGAGGAGTTCACGTCCTAACCGCGACGCGGAGCTGATAAAGTTCACTGGGGGAGCAAGTCCGCGATGCGGACTTGCGTGCTAAAAACCCCTCAAGTTTTCCCTTTTTCATTTCTGAGCCCCGATTCACCTAAACTCGACAATTGTTCTCAAATTCATTTTAGATTCTGATACCCAGCTAATGTAATCAAGAACCTATCTCAAAATAACTCTAAAACTCAACATAAAGTTCTCAGAAACTCCTCAATTCAGCCCAATTCAAGAACAATATTCAATTTCAAGAATACACATCAAGAACATCAACTTTCAAACTCTTTTAGGATGAATTTCGCTGAACTAAACATGTTTGGTGCATGCGTGAATGAACCCAATGCTATGAAAGTCTGACATGCCTCGTAGGGATCACCCCTTGATGAAATCCATAAGTTAAACTCGACGATCTTGACGAAGCTTGATTTATCTTCACCGTTCTCCTCTTTTCTCTTTTCTCTTTTCTCTCTTCTCTAAGCCCTAGCGTGAAACTTTAACTTTTCTAAACTGACCAAAATCTGATTTTACCCCAATTAACTCCTAAAACCGAATTAAAATAATTAGGTAAGGAAAATACTAAATTACCCTTCCAAAATCTGGATTAGGCTTTCCTTATTCAATTAGCCCAAATTCTAAAAGGCATAACTCACTCATACAACCTCGAAATAACGCAAACTCAGCGGCGTTGGAAAGGTTATTCCAAGAGCTTCCCAACCATATCTGGAAATACACCAAAGTCAGTCTGACCTAGGAGTTATAGATATTTGAAGTTGACCAAAAACTCAACTAACATACTTCACAATTTTCCAGATTTTCATATACTTTTCAAAAATGATTATTTCCCCAACTTTTAACTCTTTCCTAGTTATTTCAATTTGCGAGATGTTACAATCTCCCCCTTCGAAACATTCTTCCTCGAATGAGATTACTCTTACTAGGCAAAGGGTGTAATATCAGCCCTACATTTCAAACATCCAACAAGCAAAGCAAACACAACATGCCAATTTATAAGTAAAATTCCAAGAAAAGGATTAGTACCTTGATTTGGAACTTCTCCGGATTCGACGAGATGTGGATATCTCTTCTTCATATCCTCCTCAGCTTCCCAAGTAGCTTCCTCAACAAATTGGTTCCTCTAAAGTACTTTGACTGATGCTACTTCCATAGTCCTCAATTTGCGAACTTGGCGATCTAGAATCTCAACAGAAACCTCCTCATAAGATAAGCTATCCTTAATCCCAATATCTTCAGTTGGTATGATCAATGAAGGATCACCCATGCACTTCTTCAGCATAGAGACGTGAAATACTGGATGAACCGCTGCTAGCTCTTGTGGTAGATCCAACTCATAAACTACTTTGCCAATCCTCTTGGCTATTCGATAAGGTCTAAAATACCGGGGACTAAGCTTCCCCTTCTTACCAAATCTCATAACGCCCTTCATGGGTGAAACTTTCAAATACACCCTATCATCTAATTCAAACTCTAACTCCTTTCTCCTAACATCAAACTAGGATTTCTGAAGACTCTGCACCGTCTTCAACCTCTCTTGAATCACTTTCACCTTCTCCATGGCTTGATGAACTAGATCTGGTCCTATCAACCCTGCTTCACCAACTTCAAGCCATCTAATATGAGATCTAAACCTCCTCCCATAAAGAGCTTCCTAGGGAGCTATTTGGATACTAAAGTGGTAACTATTGTTGTAAGCAAATTCAATAAGAGGTAGGTGATCATCCCAATTACCTTTGTAATCAATCACGCAAGCCCTCAATATATCCTCTAAGGTATCAATAGTACGCTCTGCATGACCATCTGTCTGAGGATGAAAAGAAGTACTCAAGTTCACCTTTGAACCCAAGCCTTTATGGAATGACTTCCAAAATTGTGCAGTAAATTGTGCACCCCTATATGATATAATCAAAATAGGGACTCCATGAAGTCTTACCACAATCTACCTTAAAATCTCAATACGCCATCTCCCCCTTGTTCAAAAGCTAATACTTTTTACTAATGAACATTTACCTTCAATTAAAGAAAAATAGGATCTTGGTCTTGCTTTTCTTTCACTTCTGACACTAATGAAGATTCAACCCCATTCATCACCACTACTCCTCCTTCTGTGGAATCCATCAGTCGGACTCCTAAGCGTGCAAGTGTATGCACATCTTTCACTAACTCTCTCTTTTCTATCTCAACATGGGCGGTACTACACATAGATAACTGGCTTAAAGCATCAGCAACAACATTAGCTTTATCTAGGTGATAAAGAATACTCATGTCATAATCCTTGAGTAATTCCAACCACCTCCCTTGTTTGAGATTATGCTCTTTCTAAGTGAATACATACTGAAGACTCTTGTGATCAGTGAATACATCTACATGAACACCATATAAATAATGACGCCATAACTTCAAAGCAAATACTACAGTAGCCAACTCTAAGTTATGGGTTGGGTAATTCTTCTCATGTATTTTCAATTGTTTGGAGGCATAAGTTATAACTTTGCCATTCTACATTAGCACACAACCCAAACCAACTCTAGATGCATCACAATATACAACAAAGCCTTGCGTACCTTCTGGTAAGGTCAACACTAGGGCAGTAGTCAACCTCTTTTTCAATTCCAGAAAGTTATTCTCACAAGCTTCAGACCATTGAAACTTCACTGTTTTCTGAGTCAACTTGGTCAAAGGAGATGAAATGGATGTCTAAATAAGAGGTATATCAACACTTGAGTCATTAACTAAGACTAAGTGATAGACACAACCCTTGGAAACTAACTTTTTTACCTTAAGGTACGAAATGAAACGACTTTTAGGCACTGTTGAACTACTTTTCCACTCTAATACTTTCCCTTTAGGAATTTGTAACTTGACAACTCGAGTTCTACAATCAATGGAGGCATAACAGGCATGAAGCCAGTCTATACCTTGAATGACATCAAAATCTACCATGTCTAACTCAATTAAATCAGCCATGGTGTCTTTGTGATTGATGGAAATGACACAATCACAATAAACTCGCTCAGCTAGAATAGACTCCACAATAGGTGTAGAAACACAAAAAGGTTCACAGAGTTTCTCAGGAATGACATCAAACTTATTTGTATATTAAGGGGTTACATAAGATAAACTTGCTCCTGGGTCTAGAAAAGCATAAACATCAAAAGTAAAGACTTTCATCATACCAGTGACAACATCTGGAGAGAGTTCTCTTGGTCATAACGACTAGTGATTGCATTTAGGCAGTTTGCTCCTCCGCCAGAACCAGAAGTAGCTCCTCTAGGTGCAACCCTGTCTGGTGGAGCAACTGATGAAGATTGGAATCTATTGCCCTCATTTCCATTTCCTTGCCTACTCTTAGGGCACTCTTTCATGAAGTGACCCTCTTTCCCACACTTGAAACAACCTTACTGGCCATCACAATACTTACCTGGGTGGGTTCTACCACACCTAGCATATGTAGGAGCCCAATTACCTCTTTGTGCCACACTACCCTGAGACTGTGCAGGTCTAGCTCTGAAGTTCTTCAAATTTTGACCATTATACTCACCTTTTTTCTGGGTGCAGGTGCACTAGCAGATGATGGAGCTGGTCCCTTTTGCTTTTGCTAAAATGATGAAAGATTCACATTACTTTTCTGCTGCACAGACTAATTCCCTGACTTAGCTTTCTTATTTCTGAATTCCTCCTTATCCCTCAGCTTCTCTTTCTCTACCTGTTGCACATATACCATTAACCTCGATATATCCATATCTGCAATTAGCATCACTGCCCTGCCCTGCCCTCTTTGATTGATAGACGGGACAACCCAGCCACAAACACACTCATTTTACTCCTCATATCCGCAACCATCTCCGGAGCATAACGGGATAGCTGGGTGAACTTCAACCCATACTCATGAACACTCAAGGAATCCTACTTAAGGGTAAGAAATTCTCGTACCTTAGCCTTTTTCAGTTCTCGGGGGAAGAAACCCCCAAGAAGGCCTCCTCAAAACATGCCCAACTCGCAGGTGGTGCATCCTCAGCTCTGCCCCCTTTCCATTGGTCAAACCAAGTCCTAGCAACATTATTCAATTGATATGTAGCTAGTTTAACTCGCATAGTACCGGCAACTTTCATAACCTCAAATACCTTCTTCAGTTCCTCAATAAAACTCTTTAGATCCTTATTAGTGCTGGAACCCGTGAAACTTGGAGGATTCATCCTCAATAACTCTCGGATCCTCGAAGTATCGGTCATTTCCTATCTAGCTCCTCTCTATTGCCCAACCTGATTAGTCATAGCTTGACTTAACATCCTGATTGCTTCCCTGAATTCAGCATTAGTGACTTCCCCTTGAGGTTGCACTTCAGGTGCATTTGGTAACTCTTGCTCCTCAATATTACGTCTAGCAGGACGACCTCTGACAGCTCTTTGTGGAAGCATGATTATCTAAAATCACGCGCAAGCATGAATTAGAAAGAAACTTTTTAGAAATCAACGTCTAACGTACGAAATAAGTGTGAAAGAAGTGGGAAAATTTCCTAAGTGTTGCAGCCTCCTAAGTATAGATGTTGTGCGCTTCACACCAATAACTAGGACTCTACTGACACAGCCTCATAGACTCCCTAGGACTCTTGAACTCTGGGCTTTTATACTAAGTTTTTCACATCCCGAGCCTACACCTTGGATGTGGCTGGCACTCGGGAACCATTGCTGCCCCCAAGCGAACCCATGGCCTGGCTTACTTACTCAGCGGAAGACTTAAACACAAGAAATAATCTAAATAGTAACTTGTGAAATAACTTAGAATGTCTTTAAATAAACATTCAAACTTAGCCAAAATGGCAACCTCAAGTCACAAAACATAAGCCAATAATAAAGTAGTGACAAATGAATTTAACTAACTGATTGTCTATCAATGAACCCTCTAAACAATTGTGATGGATGTCAGGACAGGCCCACGACATCCTAATGAACTAATAATAAAACTGAAAGCAATAAAAGGGATCCTCCGGAATCAAGGAGGCTCACTACAAGACTCTGAGTGCTCAAACTGGATCGACGAAGTGCTGGATGCTGATCCTGGTTACCTGCATCTGCATCATAATAAGATGCAGGCCAACTGGCATCAGTACATCGAATGTACAAGTATGCGAGTTTGAATGCTAAATATAACATAGGCTTGAAAAGATTCTGAAAGAAACACTTACCTTGGCTCTTCTCAACTGATGAATAACTTAACTCATAACAAAGTAATGAAACACATACAATATATGAAAAGATTTATAAAACAGTAAAAGCAACTTAGTTCGTTAAAGAAAATGCAATAACAAACTCAACTTTACTCATATAATAAAGTAATATAGTTTCTATGGGAGTTTCTCTAACCGACAACCACCACTATGAGTCTAAGTGGTGATACATCGTCTTGCCCACCCTGCCATAACTTTCTTATACTTTGCAGTTATATAGAACGCCTTAACTAAGTGGGTCCACTAGTCTATGCTACAAGCATCTTAAGGAGTCATCTAAAAAGTATGATCCTTTACTATCCATGATGGCTACATGATTTATGGAGACTTGAATTAATATGAACTCGCATACCCATATCTATGCTCAATAATACTCCCAAAATATACTTAGCTCATATGTTTTTAAAACAAACTTCTTTCTTTGGTTTGAGATAATTACTCAAAACTTAGCTTAAAAGCTCTCTTGGAATTGATGTTCCCTGTCTTGTTCAAATGTGAAATTTTTTTAAACTCTTGGGAATACTTAGTTCCCTTATAACTTTTGGATAAATGAACTCAACTCTTTACTCTTTTCTTTACTTAAAACTTAAGTCTTAGAACAAAGTTAAAACGTTTGTGAAAGACTTTTCAAAAACTTTAATGAACTTCTCTTGACTTGCTTCTTGACTTCTAAACTTGACTCTTAGCTTTCCTTGAATTGAATTATGGATTCAAGGATCGTGAATCGTGATAGGAAAGATCTCATGATTTTAAGGAGTGCTTGTACATAGCTAAACATGAGAAAAGATCAAACAATCACTGTCTTAGAACAAGTCCGCGAAACAAAGTTTCATTTAAATATCAGATCGTGAAAATTAATTTTAAGACAGAGGAGGCCACGTCCTAACCGTGATGCGGAGCTGATTTTTGTTCAATGGGGGAGCAAGTCCGCGACTTCCAAAACCCGCTCGACTTTTTCCTTCTTCGTTTTCCAGCCCCAATTTACCTAAACTCGACTATTGTTCTCAAATTCATTTTAAATTCCGATACCCAGCATATGTACTCAAGAACCTAACTAAAAACAACTCTAAAACTCAACGTAAGGTCTCAGAAACTTCTCAATTCAGCCCAATTCAAGAACAACATTCAATTTTAAGAATACACATCAAGAACATCAACTTTCAAACTCTTTAGGATGAATTTCACTGAACTAAGCATGTTTGGCGCATGGGTGAATGAACCTAATGCTAGGAAAGTCTCACATACCTCGTAGGGATCACCCCTTGTCGAAATGAACAAGTTAAACTCGACGATCTTGACGAATCTTGATATATCTTCTCCCTTCTCCTCTTTTCTCTTTTCTCTAAGCCTTAACATGAAACTTCAACTTTTCTAAACTGAATCAAATCTGATTTTACCCCAATTAACTCCTAAAAACGAATTAGAATAATTAGGTAAGGAATATACAAAATTACCCTTCCAAAATTCGGATTAGACTTTCCTGATTCAATCAGTCCAACTTCCAAATGGCATAACTCACTCATACAAACTCGGAATCGCGCAAAATTAGCGGCGTTCGAAAGGTTATTTGAAGATATTTCCAACCATATCTGGAAATACACCTAAATCATTCTGAGCTAGGAGTTATGGATGTTTGAAGTTGACCAAAAACTCAACTAACATACTTCACAATTTTCCAGATTTTCATATACTTTCCAAAAATAATTCTTTCCCCAACTTTTAACTCTTTACTAGTTATTTCAATTAGAGAAATGTTACATTAATGGTCAACATTGTGGTAATTATAAGGAAGAATATTGTGGGTTCTTAAGATGTTCCTTCAAATGTGAAGGTAATTTTGTCCATTATATTAAAGTGGTATAAAAGGTTATTGAACACATTGTTTCTTAAGATGGTCCTTCAAATGTAAAGGTAATTTTTAAAGGTATTTTTTATTCATCAACGTGGTATGAGAAGTTATTGGGCACATTGTTGTTGGTGCAACCTAATTTGAATTTTTTTGTAAATCCTCCAACAAAATAAAGGAATACAAAGTGGTAGTACAATTGGTACATTTGACCTCTTAAAGTGATATTGAGGTGAGTCACATAAATTTGATAAATGCAAAAGCATGACAATGAGTTTCTAATAAAAACTTATGGAGCATGTTCAAATGGTTATGGTCCATTTCTTAAAGAAAATGTGACTTGTGTTCTGATGGATGAGAACATGTTCATGTATTGTTAGATAAATGTCACATCTCACCTCTACGGGAGGTTTGAGAGATTGAAAAGAAATATTTTGACATAAATGGTCATTTAGTCATATACTTTAAGTACTACACAAATATTGTGGTAATTTAAATTATGAACTATTGAAGGACAAAAGAAAGAAATAATTCTTTCCTATAAAGCTTGTGATCATGACCAAAATAAATATTGTTGTGTGGCAACAAAAACTTGTCATTGGTTGTCAAGAAATAAGTCTTGCATGTGATAATTTTAACCATGACAATAATAATAATATTCTCCTTAAAGGAGATGGTCACCATAAGAATGGTGTTGTGAAATTTGTGGTAGTACACAAAATTAATTGAGAGTTCCGAACGAACTAATTTGTTACTATCCGGAGGAATGAAATTGTTCATAATATTGGGGTTGTAGTAAGTCTCAAAAGAAACGTTTTATGTTTCGGACGAATTGAAAAGAAAAAAATTATATTGAGACTATAAATTATGGGAAGATTTAATATCTTCAAATTACTACAACCAAAGTGGGTTATAAATATTTACGTATAAGATTACCCATTTTTCCCGTTGTTTGTTGTATACAAATATGGGCATGATGATGGAATCACATGCAAAAGTAAACTAGAAGTTTACTAGAATAAATATTAGTTGGCATAACCGGCTGGCCATTTCAGTTCAAATCTGATGCAAAAGAAGTTAGAGAATTCACGTGGCTATATGTTTGAAGAAATAAAATATTCTTCAAGAATTCTCTTGTGTTGTTTGTTCTCGTGATAAAATGACCACTGTACCAACTACGGTTGGGATTGTATCCCCTGAAATTATATGGAACATATAAAAAGGTGAATATGGACCCGTTCACCTGCCATGTGGACCGCTTACTATTATGATTTAATAGATGCATATATGGTATGGTCACATGTGCATTTGTAGTAAATTACAAATTGGTTTTTGTAAGGTTGTTTGCTCAAATTGTTAAATTAAGAGCGCAGTTCCAAACTATAAAATTATGTTGATAATGTTGGTTGGTTTAGCAGAAATTGTATGTCTCCAATTATAGCTAGACCATTGATTATGAGAACAAATCTCTCAAATAAAATCTGGTATGAGATGAGTTTATTTAACATGCACGCATAAAGCCAACAAAGTTCTCCCATCACAATTGGTTCAGAGTCAGGAACCAAATAATTTCCATCTAAAAATTTGATGTGTGCACATATGATTTTATTGCTCCACCACGCACAAAGATGGATCACCAAGTGAGGTTGGGGTTAAATGTTATATTTTCTAACACTAGGGGGAGATATGATTAGCAATTAAAAAATATGTGTGGGGTGAATTATCTAGATCCTCGTTAAAAAATATGAACTTGAAGTTCAAGAGATAATTTGTTTGCAAATGTTGCAAATAATTTGCCAGATGTATTCGTTGACCCAATATTTTAATTAAGCTGCAAATGCTTTAATAAATGATCCTTGAAGGACAAAGTATATGGTAAGTTAAAAGTGTGATAGACCATTCGATTCCAAATGTAAAACTCCTTGAGGAAGGAGAGGAGCAAAATATCAAAATGGTCATGATAATGAGCCAAGTGCTTTAAAAGAGCATATGACATAATACTTCATAAAACCTTGGGAAAGGTTCAGGTACCTGAAAATATTGAAAATGAAGAGATCTCGATAATTATGTCGTATTAGAATCGAGTCAAATGACCATCAACGACATCTTTGATATGAAGTAGCACTCAATGCTATAAACGATTACGAGGATCTTGAAATCAAATATGTTATATAATGTGGACAAATAAATGATTGACCAAATAAAATTCACAATTCAAGTATATTTTGTTTCACTTAGAAAAGTGATATTTTTGAACTTATAGTTCATAGATCAAAATATATGTCAGTGGTGTACAAATGAGTCATTGTGTGAAAGTATAACCGTAAGATATAAAGTATGGTTTGTGCCTTGGGGCATAAAGGGATTTCGCAAAAGTTCTGACATTATTATATGGAGATATATTCTCCAGTGGTGGATGCAATGAGTCTTATTTCAATCTGGCAATAGATAAAATACTTGAATATGTATAATGAATGATTATCATGTCTACCTAGAAGATGAAGGTTTTATGAAAATTCTTGAAGGATTTAAAAGGTCTTAAAATAATTCCATTGAGTACCCAATGGTTCTGAGATTGCTTAGCACAAAAAAAGAAACTTTTTGACCTCATGAAAATGATTTAAAATGTAATGTATTAGGGTAATTGGTGCACTTACAGATTATTGGTTATGCAAATACTAGAAGATTATTTGATATACACAACGAAAGTTATGTGAAGGGATTGTCATATTATCATTCAAGTTATGCCAAGAAACTAACAAATCAAGTGACTCAACACATAGAAGATGTGTGATTTTCTTTGAGAAGAAAAGACGAGCTTCAATAAAATTGTAATGATCAATCTCCGAGTCAGAAACTATCTGATTATATAGATGCAGAATATTTATTTGATCTGCATAAAGCTTGATCGCAAATGGGCTATTTGTTTACATATGGAGGCACAACAATAACTTGGCATACAAAGAATCAAACACTAGTAACCACTTCTTCAAATCATACAAAAATAACATTGATTATGAAGTAAGTCGGAAGTGTGTTTGGTTGGAATCATGACCTATCATATTTAGGAAGTATGTGATTTTCCTTTGGAAAAGAATATTCTAGCCAACATATACAAACATAATATATATAGCTCAATTGAAGGGAGGATACAATCAAAGGAGACCGGCCAAAGCATATTTCACCAAAATTCTTTTTCACACATGATCTTCAACAAAATGATGAGATAGACGTTCAAAAAACTCACTCAAGTGATAATCTTCTAAACTTATTCACTATGGATTGTCAACATCATTATTTGAGAAGTTGTGATATAACATTCTAACGCATCACCTCTGAGATATCAAGTAAAGTTTTTATCAGGGGGAGAACAATACGTGTTGTACTATTTACCTTAACAATGGTTTTATCCCAATTGGATTTTCCTGGTAAGGTTTTTAACGAGGCAACATTCAAAGCGTATTAAAAGATATGTGTACTCTTTTCCTTCACTGGGATTTTTTCCCACAAGGTTTTTTCGTAGTAAGATTTTAACGAGGCATATTATCTATGGACTTCCAAGGGGGAGTGTTATAAAATAATATAGTGTGGATGTCCACTACACCAATAGTTACTACATAACCTCCTCCAATATGAAGAAAACCTCCACCTCTATGATCACTATCCTTGTAACCTTTCACCTCTATAACCTCCTTCATTATATTCATGTTTAATGTCATGTTTATGACTAACCTTTTGTATGCCTCTATGTTACACTATAAATAGAGGCATAAGGGTTCATATTGTACACACTTGAAGATTTGGTGAACACTTGAAGACTTAAAAAAAAAAAAAAAACTCTCATCTCTTGTCTCCTTATTTCTATTGCTTTTATCTTCTATATTTCTTGTCTTATTTTGCTTTAGTTTTACAACACTTTTGTCTTTCAAGCAAATATTATATCAAGAACATTTAAGTGTAAAAATATAAATATATATTTTATAAATATGATAAATAAAAAAAAGTAAAATACAAACTAATAGAAAATAGGAGTTGTATGGCCACAGTATATGAAAAGGAAAATCATTCTTTATTATTCATTTGAATTGAATTCCTCTTTTATTGCTTATGAAATAAATGTTTTTTCTTTTAAGTTTTCCAATACATTTCTATAATAACTCCTTATGTTGTTCATTTTTCATTCTTCATTCGTCATCTATCAGCAAAAAATAAGAGGTAAATTAATTAATAATTTTTGGTTCCATTTCATCAACACAACCATATCCATCTACAAAATCACGTAAAGAAACACAAATAATAATAATAATAATAATAATTATTATTATTATTATTATTACTATTATTATTATTATTATTATAATTATTATTAATATAATTAAAAATAAAAAATTACCTAATAATAATAATAATAATCATTTGTAACTAAGAATCTCAAAAAAAAATTACCTTAATAAATATATATATATATATATATAAATTTACTTTAAGTTAAAGAAATTTAAGTAAATATAATGATCTATTTATTAAATTTTACAAATTGGCTTACAAAATTAAATTGTTTTGGACCATTAACACCTCTAATTATACAAGATCGATAAAGATATTATTCCGATGAAATAAGTTGAGTCAAATAATAACTTCGAAAGAATTTAATCAAGATGAAACTTCAATATGACTCAATAAAGCTATTTTTAAGTTTGACAAAATTAGTTAATCAAAATTATTTAGATTTAAATATCTTTTTATTGAAATTATTTTTAAAATTTATAAATGTCTATAAAATTGAATTGAATCAAACGGTTAACACCTGCATATACATTACATATATAAAGATAATATAAACATATTATTCTGATGAAACAAGTTTGAGTCAAATGATAATTTTGAAAGCACTTGATCAAAATGAAGTTTTAGTGAGACTTGGTGAAATCATATTTAAGTTTGATATAACTAGTAAATCAAAATTTATATACAATAACCTATTTTATTGACATTGTAGTTGAAATTTACAAATAGGTTTTTAAATTGGATCGAATGATTAACACATTCAATTACACTATATCGATAATAAAGATATATTCTAATGAAATAAGTTTACGTCAACTACCAAGTTTAGAAGCATTTGATCAAGATGAAGTATCAATAAAGTTATGATTAAGTTCAATATAATTAGTTGGTCAATTTTGATTTTATATAGTCACCTATTTATTTATATTATATTTGAAATTTACAAATAGACCTATAAAATTGAATTGAATCGAATGATTAACAAATCTAATTACACTAGACCGATAAAGATATTATAATGAGGAAACAAGTTTGAATCAAATAACAATCTAGAAGTACTTGATCAAGATTTTTAAGTTTGGTATAATTAGTTAATCAAAATTAATTAGATATAATCATCTATTTATTGAAATTATAATTGAAATTTATAAGTAGCATGAATCACATCAAACAATTAACACCTCTAATTACACTAGATAAGTATAGCGACAACAACTTTCAACTCGTGGTAAAATAATAATTATTCGCTAAGAAATTTTATCACAACAATAAATATGTGGCTCTATTATTTCGTCAGGATAAATAATTATAGTTATTAACTCAACTATTCCCACAATTATTTTAGTACTCCGCACAAAAATATTTATTTAACTATAATATTTTATTTTTAATAAACTTTATGTGGCTAAAAGGTTACTATATATTGCTATAACAAATTTTATCACATCGCAAAAAATAATTATAAGCTATGAATTTTCACTGTAGAAAAATATTTTTGGCTATATCATTTAACTATTACCACGATTTTTTGTAACTTGAAGCAAAAATGGTTATTTAGCTACAATATTTTGTTTTAAATATTTCATTGTGGCTAAAAGGTTTCTATTACTACAATAAATTTCAACTATGGCTATAACTAATAAGTAGCTACGAAATTTTATTATAGCAAAAAATTGTGGTTGTATCAATTATCTATTGCCGTGATATTTTAATAACTTGAAGCAAAAATAATTATTCAGCTACAATATTTTGTTTCGAATAGTTTATTGTAGCTAAAAGGTTACTATTGCTACAATACTTTTATAACGTTGCAAAAATTTATGATCAGCTACAAACTTTTATTGTAGCAATAAAGTTGTAGCTGTTTAGGAAATTATTGCCACAATTGTTGGAAATTGTAGCAAAAATAAGAAAATAGCTTTGTCGGTTAAATTTTTGTGGCTAAGATTTTTTTACGAATTTATAAATAGCTAGGAAATTCAAATTTGTGTGGCTATTACTAGGTAATAGCTACAATTTTTATATCTGTGACTTAAATTTCGTAGCTATAGATATATTTTGTTGTAGTGGTGGAAGATGATCAATATGGACTTCATCAGAGGTTTACCAAGGTCTCATAGGTAGCATGATTCTATTTGGGTGATTGTTGATAAAATTATGAAATCAGCCCACTTTTTGCCAGTAAAGACTGACCATTCAACAGAAGATTATGCTAAGTTGTATATTCAAGAAGTATTCAGACTTCATGCAGTTTCGGTATTGATTATTTCAGACAGAGGAGCACAATTTACTGCACAGTTCTAGATATCTTTTCAGAAAGATTTGGGTTCAGAGGTGAACTTAAGTACTACCTTTCATCCTCAAAAAGATGTTCAAGCAGAGCGAACTGTTCAGACTTTAGAAGATATGTTGAAGGCCTTGTGATTGATTGCAAGGAAATTGGGATGATCACCTATCTCTCATTGAGTTCGCTTGCAACAATAGTTACCACTCTAGCATCCAGATGGCTCCTTATGAAGCTCTTTATGGGAGAAGATGCAGATCTCATGTTGGATGGTTTAAGGTTGGTGAAGTAGGGTTTATAGGACAAGACTTAGTTCATCAAGCTATGGAGAAAGTGAAAGTTATTCAAGAGAGGCTGAAAATAGTGCAAAGTCGTCAAAAATCCTACGCTGATGTTAGGTGAAGGGAGTTAGATTTTGAAGTAGATGATTGGCTATACTTGAATGTTTCACCCATGAAGGGTGTTATGATATTTGGTAAGAAGAGGAAACTTAGTCCCCGGTACATTGGCCCTTATAGAATATCCAAAAGGGTTTGTAATGTAACTTATGAGTTGGAGTTAACCCAAGAGTTAGTAGCGGTCTATCCGGTATTTCATGTTTCCATGTTGAAGGAGTTCATGGGAGATCCTTCACTTATCATACCTACTGAATATATTGGTATCAAGGATAGTTTGTCTTACGAGGAGATCCCTGGTCAGATTCTAGACCGTCAGGTTCGCAAGTTGAGGACCAAAGAAGTAGCATCAGTCAAAGTTCTTTTGGAGAAACCAGTTTGTTGAGGAAGCTACATGGGAAGCTGAGGAAGATATGAAGAAGAGATATCCACATCTCTTTGATCCTGGAGAAATTCCAGATCAAGGTATTGATTCTCTTCTTAGTACTTTTTAATTGATATGCTTAATGTGTAAGATTTTCTTGTTGGGTGTTTGAGCTGAATGTTAGATGTTACACCCTTAGCCTACTAAGAGTAATCTCATTCGAGGATAAATGTTCCCAAGGAGGAGATATTGTAACACCTCGCTATATGAAAGAACTAGAAAGAGCTAGAATGAGAAAGAGTCATTTTTGGAAAGAATGAAAAATCTAAAAAATTATTTAATTGATGTTAAGTTTGAGTCTTTGGTCAACTTCAAACGATAATAACTCCTACATCAGGATTATTTAGGTATGCTACCAGATACTGTAGGAAATATCTTTAAATTATCTTTCCAATGCTGCCAAGTTTGCTCAATATCGAGTTCGTATGAGGGAGATATGTCAATTTGAAGTTGGGCTTTCTAGATAAGGAAAGTCAAAATTAGATTTTTTGAAAGGTATTTTGGTCTTTTCCATATCCAATTTATTAATTTCATTTTTGGTAATTAATTTGGGGTCTAAACTGATTGGATTCAGTTTACGCTATTGAATATGAGTTAGGGTTTTGAGAGAGAAGAGAAAAAAAGAGGAGAAAAGAGAAGAAGAAGCAAGAAATCGCCAAGTCTTGAAGAATTGCATGTGGATTTCGTCAAGGGGTGATCCCTATGAGGCATGTGAGATCAGATAGCATTGGGTTAGTTCACCCAAGCGCCAATCATGATTCAATTCAGCCTAATTGTGTTCTTGAAAGAAAATATTACGAGTTCTTAATAAAATTTGTTTAAGTTCCTGTGGGTTCTTGTTGTTGAAGTTGTTGAGAAGCTTCTTGAGTTTTATTCAAGAGATTAGGTGTGGTTTTGAGTAGATTTTTACATATTTTGGTGATATAGTCGAATCTAAGAGTTCGGGAAAAGAACCAATTGAATCTAGAGGGTTTAGAGTTGAAAAACGAGCAAGAAAATTTGGGGATTTTCTAGGGAGGGGTTTGGGGCACTGTGCCAGCCAGTGCGCCCTAAGCAAGTGTCCGAAGTTTACCCTCTGGCACCCCGCACCACTCAGAGCGCCAGGGACACCAGGCCTTCTACCCTTTCCCACTTCTTTCTATTTGAGTTTCCTTGAATCGTACCTATGTTTCCTAGTTGATTTCTACACTTTAAGGTACGTCTAATCAACATGAAATCATAAATAACATGAGACCATCAGCCTTGAATTCCATAATTCAATTCAAAGAAAGTTAGGAATCAAGTCAAGAGAAGTTTGTAGAGTTCTCCAAAAATCTTTTGCAAACGTTTTTACTTTGTTTTAAAACTTGAGTTTTGAGTTGAGTAAAGAGTAAAGAGTGAATTTCATTTCATCAAGAAGAGTATGTCGGGACTATGTATTCCTAAAGAGTAAATGTTTTCACATTTAAACAAGAGAGGAAACTCTGATTTCCAAGAGAGCCTTTGAGCTAATTTTTTGAGTAAATATCTCAAACCACAGAAAGAGTTTTTGTTTTTAAAACATATGAGTTGAGTACATTTAGGAGTAATATTGAGCACCGTTATGGGGATGAGTTCATAATAACTCAAGTCTCCATAAACCATGTAGCCACGCGCGTAAGAACGGTCATACTTTTTAGATGATTCCTTAGTGATTTTTAGCATAGACTAGTGGATCCACTTAGTTGAGGCGTTCTATATCACGGCAAGGTATAGAACAGTCCTGACAGCATGGGCGAGACGGTGTATCATCACTTTAGCTCATAGTGATGGTTGTCGGTTAGAGAAACTCCCACAATATTATATTACTTTATATGTAACTGAATTGTTATTGTATTTCTTTAATACATTGAGTTGTCACCTACTGTTTAAAATGATTTCTATAAACTGCATCTTTATTGTTGTTTTACTTTGCATTTCAGTTGAGTAAAGCTAAGGTAAGTGTTCTTTTCAGATTCCTTTCAAAAAAAATTCATGTTTAGTTTTTCCCCTCACATGCTCGTACATTCAATGTATTGATGTCATTTGGCCTGCATCGTTTTATAATGTAGATACAGGTAACCAGGATCAGCATCCATCACCTCGTTGATCCAGTTGAGCACTCAGAGTCAGTTGGTGAGCCTCCTTACTTCCGAAGGATTCCATTTTTATTGTTTTGTTAGTCAGTTGTTAGGATGATCGAGGATCTTGTCCCGAAATCCCTCTTAGTATTTAGTGGCATAATAGATATTTAGATATGAGTTCTTTAGTCATGTATTTCAGATGTTTTTCTAAAAGACTTGATTTGCCACTTTGGCTAATTTGAGTGTTCATCCTTAAACGTTTTAAGTTTATTTGAGAGAGTTGTTTTAAAGTGCATTTGAATCCTTGTTTTAATGCTTTAAGTCTTCCACTATAAGTTAAGCCAGGCCAAGGGTTTACTTGGGGCCAACAATGGTTCTCGAGTGTCAGTCCCGCCTAAGGTGTAGGATCGGGGCATGACTTCCAGGGGAGGAGCCAGCAGTGTGTCAGGGGTTCACCTGAACCCCCTGTAACGACTCGGAAAATGATAGAGTGAAACTAGAGCCTCATATGTGAATTTGGAGTCGAGAACTTAATGAAATGATTATATTTGAAATGACCCAAAAAGTTCTTAAAAATGTGCTTCGGAAGTTACCGGAAACTTGTTTAGCTGTA
>JAJOOS010008599.1:0-27510 GCA_029582725.1 Solanum chiquidenum
GACTGAGTTCTGGGGAGGGGCTGCAGTGGTAAACCACGGACCACCAGCACGGACCGTGGTCTGATCTACGGTCCGTGGATGGTGACCGTAAGTTGCACCTGCAACTTCTCAAAATCTGCATTTTTGGTCTATCTAGGATACAGAGTGTTGCATAAGTGTTTGTTTCAGAATCTTTTCAAGCCTATGTTATGTTTAGCATTCCAACTCACATACTCGTACATTCAATTTACTGATGCCAGTTGGCCTGCATCGTCTTATGATGCATACACAGGTAACCAGGATCAGCATCTAGCACCTCGTTGATCAGGTTCAACACTCAGAGTCTTGTGGTGAGCCTCCTTGCTTTCCGGAGGATTCCTTCTTATCACTTTTCAGTAGTTTGTTCATTAGGATGTCGTGGGTCTTGTCCCGACATCCATCTCAGCTATTAGAGGATTCATAGATAGACTGTCAATTAGTACATTTGTCATTATCATGTTATTGACTTATGTTCAGTTTTGAGTTATCACTTTGGCTAAGTTAAATGTTTATTTCTAAAACATTATGAGTTTAGTTTGAGATAGTTGAGTTATCTTGCATTTGAGTTCTTTTCTTAATGCTTAAAGTCTTCTGCTGAGTAAGTAAGCTAGGCCAAGGGTTCGCTTGGGGCTAGCAATGGTTCTCGAGTACCAGTTCTGCCCAGGGTATAGACTCGGGGAGTGACAAACTTGGTATCAGAGTACAGAGTTCAAGAGTGCTAGAGAGTCTATGAAGTCGTGTCTGTTGAGTCCTAGTTATCGGTGTGAAGCGTGCCACATCTATAATTAGGAGGCTACAACATTTAGGAACTGTCTCACTTCTTTCACATTCATTTTGTGCGATAGAGTTAATCTCTATAAAGTTTCTTCCAATTCGGGCTTGTGCGCGTCTTTCAGATCATGCCTCCACGAAGAGCTGCCAGAGGTCGTCCGGCTATAAGAAAGGTTGAACCACAGGCGTAAGGGGTACCTAATGCACCAGAAGTGCGATCCCAAGAAGTGGTCACCAATGTTGTGACCAACTAAGCTGAGCAACATAGAGAGAATCGTCAGGAAGTGGATGATACTTCTAGAGTTCATGAGTTCTTAAAGATGAATCCTCCAAGCTTCACAAGTTCAAGTGTCAGATTTAGACTTAAGGGGGAGATGACGAGATGAGATATCAAGTCAAGTGTTTGAGAATAAGATAGTAATGAGTCCCAAAAAGAAAAGTATGGGTGATATCTTTTCAAAAGTGTTTTAGTAGTGAAGTGATGTTAAAATGAGAAGGCTAATGATCCATGTGCAACAAGTTGAGGAGGAAAAGCTAAGGGATAGAGAAGTGTTTAAGAATAAGAGGGCTAAGACATCAGGGAATGAATCCGGGCAGCAAAAGAGTAATGCGAACCGGTCTTCTTTCCAACATAAGCAGAAAGGACCTGCTCCATCATCTACTAGTGCACCTGCACCAAGAAACAAATGTGAGTACAGTAGTCATAATTCTTAGAACTTCAGAGCTAGATTTGTGCATTCGCAAGGTAGTAAAGCACAAGGGGGGTACTAAGACTCCTGCATGGGCTAAGTGTGGTAGGAACCACTCAAGGATGTGTCGTGATTACTCCACTAGTTCCTCCAACTGTGGTCAAGACAGTCATTTTATGAAAGAGTGTCCTCAGAGCAGACAAAGAAATGGTAATGGGGGCAATAAAGCCTAGTCTTCTTCAGTTGCTCCACCAGATAGAGTTGCATCTAGATAAGCTACTTCAAGGGAAGGAAAAGAAGGAAACCGTTTTTATGCTATCGCTAGTCTCCGTGAGCAAGAGGATTCGCCATATGTTGTCACTGTATGATCCAAGTCTTCAATTTTGATGTTCTTCCTGAGCAACTTCTTGAGCCTTCTGTGTTTCTACACCTGATGGTGAGTCTATTCTAGTAGAGAGAGTCTATCGTGATTGTGTCTTTTCCGTCAATCACAAGAGTACCATGCCTGACTTAGTTGAGTTAGATATGGTAGATTTTGATGTCATTCTAGGTATGGACTGACTTCATGCTTGTTATGCATCAATAGATTGTAGAACTCGAGTAGTGAAGTTCCAGTTTCTAGTGAACCAGTTATAGAGTTGAAGAGCAGTTCAGCAGTGCCTAAGGGTGGTTTTATTTCGTACCTTAAGGCGAGAAAGTTAGTTTCCAAGGGGTGTGTCTATCACATAGTCTGAATTAATGACTCTAGTGTTGAGATACCTCTTACTCAGTTAGTTCAATAGTAAAAGAGTTTCCAGAAGTTTTTCCAGATGATCTACCCGGAGTCCCTCCTGAGAGAGAAATAGACTTCATTATAGATGTTCTTCCAGATACTCGTCTTATACCTTTTCCTCCATATAGAATGGCACCAGCAGAGTTGAAAGAGCTTAAAGAGCAGTTAAAAGATCTCCTAGATAAAGGTTTCATTCGACTAAGTGTCTCACCTTGGGGCGCTTTGGTCTTGCTTATGAGAAAGAAAGATGGTTCCCATAGGATGTGTATAGATTATCGTCAGTTGAACAAGGTTACCATCAAGAACAAATATCATCTTCCAAGAATTGATGATTTATTCGATCAACTTCAGGGTGCTTCTTGTTTTTCTAAGATAGATCTACAGTCTGGCTACCATCAGTTGAAATTAAGGGAATGTGATATTCCAAAGACAACATTTAGAACCCGTTATGGTTATTATGTGTTTTTGGTTATGTCCTTTGATTTGACCAATGCACCTGCAACATTCATGGACCTTATGAATAGAGTATTCAAACCTTATTTAGATATGTTTGTTATCGTCTTCATTGATGACATACTAATCTATTCAAGGAATGAAGAAGATCATGCTAGTCACCTCAGAATATTTTTCTAGACTTTGAAAGATAAGGAGTTATATGCTAAGTTCTCTAAATGTGAGTTTGGCTTGAGTTAGTGGCATTCTTAGGTCACATTGTGTCTGGAGAGGGAATTAAAGTTGATACTCAGAAAATTGAGGCAGTACATAATTCGCCTAGACCCACATCTCCAATGGATATTAGGAGTTTCTTGGGTTAGGCCGGCAATTATAGAAGGTTTGTAGAAGGGTTCTCATCCATTTACTCTCTTTTAACCAAGTTGACTCAGAAAATAGGGAAATTTCAATAGTCTAAAGCATGTGAGAAAAGCTTTCAGGAATTGAAAAAGAGGTTGACTACTGCCTCCGTTTTGACCTTACCATAAAGTACTCAAGGTTTTGTGGTGTATTGTGATGCATCTAGAGTTGGTTTGGGTTGAGTGTTAATGCAGAATGGCAAAGTTATAGCTTATGCCTCTAGACAGTTGAAGGTTCATGAGAAGAATTACCCAACCCATGACTTAGAGTTGGCAGTTGTAGTATTTGCTTTGAAGATATGGCGTCATTATTTGTATGGTGTTCATGTTGATGTATTCACTGATCACAGGAATCTTCAGAATGTATTTACTCAGAAAGAGCTAAATCTCAGACAAAGGAGGTGGTTAGACTTACTCAAGGATTATGACATGAGTATTCTTTATCACCCAGGTAAGGCTAATGTTGTTGTTGTTGATGCCTTGAGCAGGTTGTCTATGGGTAGTACTGCCCATGTTGAGCAGGAAAATAGGGAGTTAGCAAAAGATGTGCATAGAATTGCACGCTTAGGAGTCCGACTAATGGATTCCACAGAAGGAGAAATAGTGGTGATGAATGGGGCTGAATCTTCATTAGTGTCAGAAGTGAAAGAAAAGCAAGACCAAGATCCCATTTTGCTTTAATTAAAGGCAAGCGTTCATAAGCAGAAAGTGATGGATTTTGAATAAGGAGGAGATGGTGTTTTGAGATATCAAGGTAGATTGTGTGATTGATTTCAAGCGTAATTGGGATGATCACCTATCTCTTATTGAATTGCCTACAACAATAGTTACCATTCTAGAATCCAGATAGCTCCTTACGAAGCTCTTTATGGGAGGAGATGCGGATCCCCTATTGGATGGTTTAAAGTTGGTGAAACTGAGTTGATAGGACCAGATTTAGCGCATCAAGCGATGGAGAAGGTGCTAGTGATTCAAGAGAGGTTGAGGACGGCACAGAGTCGTCAGAAATCCTACACTGATGATAGGAGAAGAGAGTTAGAGTTTGAAGTAGATGATTGGGTGTATCTAAAAGTTTCACCCATGAAGAATGTTATGAGATTTGGTAAGAAGGGGAAGCTTAGTCCCCGATATATTGGACCTTACCGAATATCCAAGAAGATTGGCAAAGTAGCTTATGAGTTGGAACTACCACAAGAGTTAGCCGCGGTTCATCCGGTGTTTCACATCTCCATGTTGAAAAAGTGCATGGGCGATTCGTCATTGATCATACCAACTGAAGATATTGGGATCAAGGATAGCCTATCTTATGAAGAGATTCCGGTTCAGATTCTAGATCGCCAAGTTCGCAAGTTGAGAACAAAAGAGGTAGCATCAGTCAAAGTCCTTTGGAGGAACCAATTTGTTGAAGAAGCTACTTGGGAAGCTGAGGAGGATATGAAGAAGAGATATCCACATCTCTTTGAGTCCGGAGAAAATGCAGACCAAGGAAATAATTCTCTTTTTAGTACTCTTTAAATTATGAGTGAGCATGTTGTTTGTTTGCTATTGCTTGTTGGGTGTTTGAAATTGATCTTACCACCCTTAGCCTAGTAAGGGTAATCTCATTCGAGGACGAATGTTCCCAAGGGGGAGATATTGTAACATCTCGCAATTTTACATAACTAGGAAGAAGCTAATAATTGGAAATAGTCATTTTTGGAAAGAATGAAAATCTGGAAATTTGTTTAAGTTAGGAAAAGTTGTGTTTTGGTCAACTTCAAACGGCCATAACTCCTAGCTCAGGATGAGTTAGGTGTACTTCCAGATATGGTTGGAAATCTCTTGGAATGATATTTCCAACGCAACCGAGTTTGCGTGATTCCCAGTTCGTATGAGTAAGTTATGCCCTTTGGAAGTTGGACTGTTAGATTAAGGAAAGTCTAATCTGGATTTTGAAAGGGTAATTTAGTATTTTCCTTACCTAATTATTCTAATTAGTTTTTAGGAGTTTAATTGGGGTAAAATTCAGATTTTAATCAATTTAGAAAAGTGAATTTTACGCTAGGGCTTGGAGAAAAGGAGAAAAGAGGAGAAAGGAGAAGAACGTTCATGATGCAGCGATTTCGTCAAGGATAACTTGTGGATTTCATTGGGGGTGATCCCTAAAAGGTATGTGAGATCACATAAAGTTGGTTTAGTTCGCCCACGCACCAACCATGATTCAATTCAGTGAATTTAAGTCTTTGAAAGTTTAGAAATTGAGTTCTTGATGAACATTGTTGAAAGTTTTGTTGAATTTCTTGTGGGTTGTGTTGTTGGAGTTTCTTGCGATTTGATTCATGTTTCCAGGTGTAATTTCGGTTTGAATCTATTGTATATTGAGGGTATTAGTGATTCTAAGTCTTTGGGGAAAGAACTAAGTGAAATTAGAGGGTTTTAGAGATGAAAAATGAAGGAGAAAAGTCGGAGTTTTCTGGGAAAGGGCTTGGGGTGCCGCGCCTCTCAGAGAGCCCACTTCAGAGTCTGAAGTTTGGTCTCTGAGGCAACGCACCAGACAGAGTGCCATAACTTAAGCTCTGAAGTTTATGCTCCGGCGCCCCGCGTCGCTCAGAGCGCCAAGGTCGCCAGTTCTTCCTATTTCTTCCCCAATCTTTCGTACTAGTTCCTTAGCAATGTACCTATCTTTTCTAGTTGATTCCAACACTCTAAGGTACATCTAAACATCATGAAATCATCCATAAACATGAGATCATGAACCTTGAATCCATAATCCAATTCAAGGAAAGTTAGGATCAAAGTTAAGAGAAGTTACGAGTCAAGTCTAGAAATTAAGAAGCAAGTCAAAGCAAAGTTTGTAAAGTTTTCAAAAGTATTTAACGAATGTTTTAACTTAGTTTTAAGACTTAAGTTTTCAATTTAAGAAAAGAGTAAATAGTTGAGTTCATTTCTGAAAAAGCTATAAGGGAACTAAGTATTCCCAAAGAGTTTTTAAATGTTTTCACATTTGAGCAAGAAAAGGGAACATCAATTCCAAGAGAGCTTTTAAGCTAAGTTTTGAGTAATTATCTCAAACCAAAGAAAGAAGTTTGTTTTAAAAACATATGAGCTAATTATAATTTGGGAGTAGAATTGAGCACCGATATGGGGATGCGAGTTCATATTAACTCAAGTCTACCTAAACCATGTAGCCATCATGGGTAGTAAAGGATCATACTTTTTAGATGACTCCTTAAGATTCTTTTAGCATAGACTAGTGGATGACAGTTCTGGTAGCCTGGGCAAGACGTTGTATCACCACTTAGCCTCATAGTGGTGGTTGTCGGTTAAAGAAACACTCCCACATAAACTATATTACTTTACTATATAAATAAAGTTGAGTTTGTTATTACTTTTCTTTAACGAATTAAGTTGCTTTTACTATTTTATAAAGCTTTTCATATATTGCATGTGTTTCATTGCTTTATTATGAGTTGAGTTATTCATGAGTTAAGAAGAGCCAAGGTAAGTGTTTCTTTCAGAATCTTTTCAAGCCTATGTTATGTTTAGCATTCCAACTCGCATACTCGTACATTTAATGTACTGATGCCAGTTGGCATGCATCGTATTTTGATGCAGACACAAGTAACCAGGATCAACATCCAGCGCCTCGTTGATCAAGTTCAACACTCAGAGTCTTGTGGTGAGCCTCCTTGCTTTCCGGAGGATCCCTTTTTATCGCTTTTCAGTATTTAGTTCATTAGGATGTCGTGGGTCTTGTACCGACATCCATCTCAGCTATTAGAGGCTTCATAGATAGACAGTCAGTTAGTTCATTTGTCATTATCTTGTTATTGACTTATGTTCAGTTTTGAGTTGCCACTTTGGCTAAGTTAAATGTTTATTTCTAAAACATTATGAGTTTAGTTTGAGACAGTTGAGTTATCTTGCATTTGAGTTGTTTTATTAATGCTTAAAGTCTTCCGCTGAGTAAGTAAGCCATGCCAAGGGTTCGCTTGGGGTCAGTAATGGTTCTCGAGTGCCAGTCCTGCCCAGGGTGTAGGATCGGGGCGTGACAATAGATATCTAAGATTCTTGATGTAACGATCCGTTCCGGTCATTATGAGTAGCCTAATGATGAAAAAATTAGGCTAGAAAACTCTTCGGGTAGTGACTTTAATATTTTAGGCTAGGCCAGTCTTAGAAGAAATCTGAGCTAGGTGAGGTCTAAGGTCATCCAAGAATGGATGAGGTGATATGTCTATGCTTTATTTGTACTTTTTTGTAACCAAGACATTAAAGAACACATAGGGGTTTATGAAGTCGAATCGAGTGAGTAGAACTCCCGGAATGATCTTGACGTGAGGTTGATAGTTTAGGATATCAAGGAAAGAAGGTATGTAGTGAAAAAGGGATTTTTCATAGGATTATGAGTTGCAGTACTTCGTGAAATCTTCTATAGAGGGTGGAAGTTGTTATAGCCGGCATGTGAAATCGCTATAATGGGGTGGCATCCGCTATAGCAGATTGGGCTGCTATAGCGTTATAAGTTAGGATTTTAGAGGGGTAATATAGGACTGGTTGCACTCATTTTTCCATCAAATTCATTGGTAAAGACCAAGAACAATCCAAGCTATTGAACAAAGAAAAAGCTCGAGTTTTTTAGAGTTACCAAGAGGTTTACTTCGTGGTGATGGCGGTATGTTTTCAAATTTATGTATGTATGCATGTATAATGCTTTATAGTATCACTTGTGAAATGCATTTTGGGGAAAACATAGGGAAGGATATGAAATGAAATAATGTTGATTATCTCAGGCAATGAACATGTTGTGTTACTTATGATTTTCTAGTGTTATTATTCATTGTGATTATGATTGTGATTGTGATTGTGATTGTGCATGATTACTTGTAATTGTTGGTTGTCTCGGGTACCATGCCGATATAGGCAGCCTAACGGTTGACTCGAGTATCATGCCTGGTCTGAATACTAACTATGGTTGGCCCGGGTGCCATGTTGGTACATTAACAGTTTGTATGTGGTTCCACGAAAGGATCATGTATGTGTGTTGTGGTTCCATGAGAGGACTGGTTAATTGTAATTGTGATTATGAGGTACATGCTCTAGTATTAGTTGGTTCAAGATATTTTGTCTGGGATTTTAAGTGTTCGTGATTGTTGTTATATATGTTGGCATGTCTTTACTATGTTGTAGTTGTCTGTTTACATTCATAGTTTGGAACTGACCTGGTGATCCTACTAACACATTATGTTTGTGTACTAATATTACACTTGCTCTTTCCTTGTTGGAGTACTGGGCATATTCAGGCGGCTGGTACGAGACCTTAGTTGAAGGAAGCGTGACTTCGAGTCCAAGGGTGAGCTAGTTTTCTAAGCTACCATAGTCTCTTCTATCTTTTCTTGTCCATCTTTTCAGACACAAGCATTTACCCTTTTAGTTTGTATTTACTAAGTTTCGGGGTTGCATCCCCATTATTGATTACATTAGAGTTTTGTGACCATGACTTTTAGTTCTTAGGGCTTTTTATATTTGCAAAATATTTGACTATTGATTGAGTTTATGAGGAATCAATTGATTAGTATTTTTAAAAAATAATTACTATTTTATATGAAGACTTAATTTTAAAAATGATGTATTGGGTTAAGGCTTGGGTTGGTAGTTAGTTCTCTGACCAGGTAGTTTAGTGTGGGTTTCACTTACGGGGGTTAAAGTCGAGACAAAGTTGGTATCAGAGTCCTAGGGTCATTGATCTCATCGTATCAAAATGAGTCTAGTAGAGTCCTACAGAACGGTACAAAGACATCTGTATTTTTCTACAAGAGGCTACATGACTTTAGGAAATCATCTCTTCCGTCTTCTGTTGTGATATGCCTTGATTCCAATTTGTATCGGGTGATCCAAATTGGTATCTAAATTCTTCCACTCTTCCGCAAACAATTGATACTAGAAGCAATGGTGCAAGGGATTTAGCTCCAACGGCAGAGATAGAAGTAGAGCCCACACTGAAAGAACATGGAAGATGAAGAGACGGGGGTAATTTAAGGGGTAGGGGCAGAGGAAGGGAAGCAACCACCACAGATGGAGCTCGGGTGGAGAATGTACCATGGGAAGCAACCTTACCCGCACCCAGTATCATGTGAAAGAAGAGGTTGAGATAGAGATTGACGAGGATACTGAGTAGAGTTGAGAAAACAAGATTGGTTTTCAAGTCTTCCCCCTATGGACTCTCTGGTGCTTCAACATGTATTAACTTTTCTAAGTGGGTTGGTAGGTATTAGATCCATGATCGTGGTGCAGGTTACTTAGGTTCCAATTAGCCATCATGTTTCTATTACCGTTCCTAAGACGGATGGAGACTCAAGCACTGATGTATTATTATGTCCATTATTTGGCACTGTGATAACTGGCACTAAACATAAGATGATGACCAAGTTCTTAAAGCTAAAGCCTCCATAGTTCCATGGTTTCGATAGTGAGGATTCCTTTTAATTCATCTTGGACTGATATGAAAGGCTACATAAGTTGGGTATCATTCAACACTATTGGGTTGAGTTTGTGACTTTTCAGCTTCACTGTGAAGAAAAATAGTGGTGGAGAGCTTTTGTGGAATGCCTATCACCAGTCTTGTCTTCACTAACTTGGACACAGTTTCATACCTTAGTTTTGGAGAAATATGTTCCTTGTCTTTTCAGAGATCGAAAGAAGGATGAATTTACGAATCTTGAGCATGGAAATATGATTATGGCAACTTATGAGGCTAAGTTCATTTGTCCTGTTATGCTACGTAGTTGGTAAACACTGAGGAAGAACGAATTCACTTGTTCATCAAAGGTTGGAATTCTGAATTGCAAGTTTTTTCTATGCATATGACCTCTGCATGTAAAAGTTTTAATAATGTGATTTATTTTGTGAAAAAGGTATAAGGCATTCAAAAAGTTGGACAGGCCAAGGCATTGGCTAAGAGGTTCATAAATGTGGAAAACTACAATGATTTGTAATCTAAGGATTCCTATCAGTAGGTGTATTCAGCTCAGCCGATTCAATTGGTTATGCCCGCTTCTACAGGGGGTCATTCAAGGATTGCACAATAGTCTTTGACTTAGGGTGGTCAAGGGACTTCTTATGCTGGCCAACATGCCCTCGCTTGACAGTGAATGTTTTAATTATGGTGAGCCCAGACATTTTAAGAAGGAATTCCCTTATAGGCCGACTGCTGGACAAGTTCAACAACAGACTAAATTAGTGGTTCCCGCAGGTGGAGGTAATAATGGTACAGGACATCCATGCAGTTGGCGAGGAGGTTATATGAGAGGTCGTTGAGGCCTGGGAATTTTTAATTGAAGAAGAGGAGTGTTGCATCCCAAAAGAGGAAATACCTATAATGATGATAGAGCTCAGTGTTATGCTTTACCGGGTAGACTAGAGGCTGAGGCATCAGACGCCTTCATAATAAGTATATTTTTATATATGAACGTGGATTGCTACAGTGTTGTTTGATCCAGTTTCTACTTATTCTTATGTATATATTAATTTTTCTATGGGACTTAATTTGATTTGTGATACCCCTTTATGCCCTTATCTATGTTACTACCCCAGCTAAAGAGTTTGTAGTAGTATCCCATGCGTATCATGATTGTTTTGTGATGTTTATGGAGCATACTTTGATAGATTTATTCATATTAGACATGCATGGGAGATCAAGAGGACATGCGACACAAGTACCCTCACTTGTTCGAGGATTCCAGTACTACCTTTTTTTTCTATTTTTGCCTATTGTTTCTTGTTTGATCACTCAGGGTAAATTGGTATCTATTATAATGGCCCATTCTAATCATTATGAATAGGTCAATGGTAAAACAAATAGGATCAAAAAACTTTTTAGATAGTGATTTAAAAATTATAGGTTAGGCTAGTATCAAATAGAATCTGGGCTAGGTGAGGTCTAGGGCCATTCGGGAATGGGTGAGGTGATATTTCAAGGCTTAGTGAAGTGACTTAAGGAACCAGTAGGGCATTATGAAATTGAATTCACGTGAGTAGAACTCTCGAAATCGATCTTGGCATGAAAGGGATAGTTTGAGACGTCACGGGAAGAAGATTTGTTGTGAAAAAAAAACTTTTAAGGGGTTTCCAAGATGTAGTACATCATGCATTCCTCTATAGAGGGAGGTGGACGCCATAGCAGGCATGTGCATATGTTCTAGAGGGGTGATAACCGCTACAACGGGATAAGTTAGGATTATCTCAAAACCTCCTATTTTATGCGTTATTGTTCTTGGATTTGAGAGGGGCGATTTAGGGCAATTTGCAGTCATTTTCCCACCAAACTCACTAATAAATATCAAGAACAAGCCAATGTATTGAACAATGGAAAGCTCTAGTTCGTTTGAGTTTTCAAGAGGCTTGATTCAAGGTAGGTGATGGTTGTATGTTGTCCAATTCATGTATGTGTGTATGTCTGTATGCATGTCTACTGCTTTATAGTAATACTTGTGCAATGCATGTTGGGGAAACCATAGGGAAGGAAATGAAATGACATCATGTTGATAATATCATGCAATGAACCTGGTATGTCACTTGTGGTTTTCAAGTGTTATTGTTCATTGTGATTGTGATTATGCACAATTTCTTGTGTTTGGTGGTTAGCTTGGGTACCACGCCAATACAAGAATACTAACGGTTGACTTAGGTACCACGCATGGTATGAATATAACTCTGGTTGGCTCAGGTACTGTAGTAGTACACTAACAATTTGTGTGAGTTCCATGAGAGGACTGATATGTGTATTGTAGTTCCATGGGAGGACCGGGTAATTGTAATTATGATCATGTGGAACATGCTTCATATATTGGTTGGTTCAATATATTGTGGTTGGGAGTTTATGTGTTCGTGATTATTATTATATATATTGCCATGTGTTTACTATGTTGTAGTTTTCTGTTTACATTCATAGTTTGGAGTTGGCGGTGTGATCTTACCAGTACATTGTGGTTGTATACTGATATTGCAATTGATATTTCCTTGTTGAGTACAAGACTTATTCAGGTTGAATTATACGATACCTCAGGTGAAGGAAGCATGACTTCAAATCCAAGGGTGACCTACAATTCCAAGTTGTCATGGGTTCTTCTATCTTTTCTTATCCATCTTTACGGACACAAACATTTTGACTATTAGTTCGTATTTACTTAGTTTTGGGATTGCATCCCCATTATTGATTACCGTACAATTTTGATACCATGACTTTCAGTTCTTAGGGGTTTTTATTTTTGTAAAATATTTTACTATATATTGACTTTATGGGGACTCAATTATTTAGTTGTTTCTAAAAGATTTCTTACAATTTTATATAAAGACTTGATTTTAAAAATGATGTGTTGGGTGAAGGTTTGGTTTGGTAGTTGGTTCTCCCAGTCGGTGGTTTAGTGTGGGTGTCGCTCACGACGGTCGAGACCGTGACACTTCAGTTGTTCTAGATTGATCGTTGTTAGAAGCAATGTCTTTTACTTTCCTCTTCTTGTTAAAACTAGATTCAACATCATCTTTTTTTCCTCCCTCAAATATTTTGATGTCATTTATCTTTGATTGACTGATAATTTGTTGCATTGTGATTGGGTCGTTACTGTACTTGGATCTATACTCTTCATTAGATCTAATCTCTTCAATTGCTATAGATTAGGAAACTGAACCTGCAATATCTCTCAAACCTTGTGTTTGATCCAAAAAAGAAGATGATAGATCATCAAAAAAATTGTCATGCAATTGTATACCTCAACTAATCCTCTTTGATAAAGTTTGATCATTCAATATCTTACTGAATTAGCTATAAAATTGAAGATTTAACATGAAATTTTATGAAAGATTGGACAAACGGTAAACATAAGCAAGTGGGAAAAAAAGTTTGTTGAAACAGTTTGGGTGGTTACCTGAATATTATATGCCACGATTAAGAGGGAGAAGAAGAGAATTCAAAATTCAAATTTGACGTGGATAAGAGATTTTAGGAAACAATTAGTGAGTGGAGAGAGGAGAATAAAATTTTGGTTTGTATAAAAAAGTATACAAATCCGACATGTATGAATTTTATTCTCTTGATACAAATCTGTTAGCGGGTCCCGAAATTGATAGAAAATTTTACTAATTTGTAGCCGTAAATCATAATTATGTGAAACTATAGCTTAATTAAATAATACACTATTAATGATTGTCAATTCACGTAATTTTCCTTTATTTTATGGTATATCATACAGATTAGTTGAAAAATATGTTTATTCTGGGCCACTTCACTCTCTATATTATCGACTACAAAACTTTGGAATTACTACTTATTATGCATAAACATTAATATTCTAGCTTCAACAAAAGTTAGGATTGGAAATATTTTAGATAAAGACAAACGATTGATAAATAAAATATCGAATATATCAAACATAACATATGGAATAAATGGGGAAAAAGAGGATACAGTAAAACTTCAATAAATTAATTTAGATGGGACTGTGAAATTATTATTTTGTAGAGGTATTGTTTAATCGATAAAGTAATATTTACTAATTTAAAGAGTGTTTTGAGATTCAAGGAAGGATAATTTTTATTACATCAAAATCATTATATCTTACTAATATATTTATCTTATTTATTGAATTCACATAAGAAATAAATTTATCATACATAAAGTACAATGAATACATCAATGTTGATGATGAAGTTGAAGATGCATGATACATATAACACCCCAATTTTTTTTTGATCTAAGACTTGAACCATCCTTCATTGTGAGTAGGATTTTACCGAGGAATTTAAAATTTTGTTGAGTGTTAAGGTCACTAGAAGTAGCACCTTGAGTTCCAAGAATAACTAAACAGAGTTCATTCAAGTCAATCCTAAGTTTTTCTTGAGTTTTGGGTCAAATTCAAATACCCATAACACTCAGTACAGGATGATTTATGCGGGCTACAAGATATATAATGAAAGGTTTTTGAATTATCTTTCCAATGCCACCGAGTTTGCTAAGTTTCGAGTTCGTATGAGTGAGATATGCCCTTTTGAAGTTAGGTTGTCCAGTTAAGGAAAGTTACCCGAAAATAGTAAGGGATATTTTGGTGTTTTCCTTACCCAATCAGATTTAATTCATTTTTAGTAATATTTTAGGGGTCTAATCTGACTAGGTTCAGTTTTATAATCCTAATCTACACCTAGGATTTTAGTGGATAGTTCAAGAAGAGAAAAGAAGAGAAAAGAGGAGAAAGGAGGAAAGGATCAAGGCGTTTGTCGAAATTCTTGAGAGTTGTTGCAGATTTTCGCCATGGGTTTGATCCCTAAGAGGTATGTAAGCTTCCATAGTGTTGGGTTTGTTCACCCACACGTCAATCATGTTAATTTCAGCGTTAAGTTCGTTCTAGAAAGTTGAAGGTGTTATGTTCTTGAATTGTGTTCTTGAAATTGACTTTTGATCTTGAGTTAAGATGAGCTTGAAGAGTTTCTTGAGGAAATTGTGTCGATTTTAGAGTTGAATTTGATTAGATTCTTGTGTACATATACTGGGTATCTGAATCTAAAGAGAATTTGAGAAAAAGAATCGAGTTTAGGTGAATTGCGGTTAGAAAATGAAGAAGGAAAAAGTCGAGCGAATTTGGGTACCAGGTCCGCGTCGTGGACCTATTCCTCAGGATTGACAAATTTTTTCTCCACATCTCGGAGAGGTCACAGACAGTTCTGCCTCAAAATTTATTTCACGACCAAATATTTAAATGCATCTCTGCATCACAGACTTGCTTCCAAACAGTGATTTCTTGATTGTTTCTCATGTTTAACTATCTAAAAACACTCCTAAACATCACGAGATCTTTCCTATCATAAATCACAACCTTGAATTCATAAATCAAATTCAAGGTAGAGTTAAGAGTTAAGTTTTGAGATTTCTTTCGAACATTCTAAGAAAGTCCCTTTGAATCTTTTTGTGGAGTCTTCTACAATTTCTAATAACTTGTTTCAAGACTCGAGCAAGTGAGTATGAGGATGTGGGAATGTTTTCATGAGTCTACTTTTTCATCATGTGATCCTTCATATCATGAACCATAACTCTTGAATTCATAATTCATATTCAAGAGAGAGTTAAAAGTAG
This sequence comes from Solanum chiquidenum, assembly GCA_029582725.1. Lineage (NCBI taxonomy): Eukaryota > Viridiplantae > Streptophyta > Magnoliopsida > Solanales > Solanaceae > Solanum > Solanum chiquidenum. The sequence continues at coordinate 15,202 of JAJOOS010008599.1, forward strand.
AGTTCAAGGAAGCCTTTGAGTTCAATTGTGAACCCTTTGAGATCCATCATCGATTTGAGTTAAGTTTTGACTAAGTATGAGAATGAGAAGATTCGTATACATGAGTTCCTTATTGATATTTTGACCCTTGAGTCGAGTCGTTCATGCCCATAACTTCCGCATGAACCTTATAAGTCGAACAATCTTGAGATAAAAAGTATCTTTGAGTCTTTGAGTTGAGTAGTTCATGATCATAATTCTGCATGAACCCTCTGAGTTGAGCATTCTTGAGATGAGTAGTATCATTGACTCCTTGAGTTCTGGAGTTGTTGAGTTCCAAGTATTGAGTTCTATGCATAGTTGTTGAAAACCTTGAATTGAGTCCTTAACGTCCATAATTCGGCTTGAACCCTATTTTAAGAAGTCTTTTCACAAATTGTTTTAAAACTTGTTTTAAAGACTTGAGCACTAAGTTGAGAAAGATTAGAGTTTAGTTTATTTTCTTTAAAATGATATATGGGAACTAAGTATTCCCAAGAGTAAATAGTTTTACATTTAAGATGAGAGGAAACTAAGATTTCCAAAAGAGTTTTGAGCAGTTTGAGTATTACCTCTTTTAAGAAAAATATAAGTTTTGAGAAGAGTTTCTAAAACATGATTAGTATGACAATTGAGTATGTCATCAATGTTTAAGCAGTATCGTATCTGGATATACCATCAATGTTTATGCAGTATGACTTCCTGAGTCATCAATGATCATATTAAAATATGATTTTGATATGTTTTTGAGAAAGAGTTTTCAAGAGCAGTTACCTCTTTTAAGAGGGTAGTTTGAGCAATTATCTCAAACCATAGAAAGAGTTATGTTTTTTTTAAAACATATGAGCTGAGTATATTTTGGGAGTAGTATTGAGCACCGATATGGGGATGCGAGTTCATAAAAACTCAAGTCTCCATAAACCATGTAGCCAGCATGGGTAGAAAGGATCATACTTTTTATATGACTCCTTAGTGCTTTTTAGCATAGACTAGCGGATCAACTTAGTTAAGGCATCCTATATGACGGCAAAGTATGGGCAAGACGTTGTATCACCACTTAGGCTCATAGTGGTGGTTGTCGATTAGAGAAACTCCCACAGAGTTATAATATATTTTATTACATATTAATTGAGTTGTTATTGTACTCTACAATACACTGAGTTGTTTTCTATTGTTTTTACAACTTTCCATATATATTGCATCTTTCACTATTGCTTTATCCTTGAGTATCATGAGGTGAGTCTTTCGAGTTGAGTATCTTGAGTTGAGTACCTTTGAGTTGAGTATCTTGAGTTGAACTGTGCTTCATTGAGTCGAGTACCTTATTGTTGAGTTGAGCCCCATTTCACTGAGTTGAGAAACTTATTACTGAGTTGAGTATCTTATCCTTGAGTACTTTTGAGTTGAGTAAGTTTGAGTAGTTTTGAGTGTCCTTGAGTATTCCTTGAGTTGAGTAAGTTTGAGAAGAGGTAAATATGTTTCCCTTTTTATCAAATTTCAAGCTTATGTTATCCTTTAGAATTCCCCTTACATGCTCTTACATTCCATGTACTGAGCCATTTGGCCTGCATCCTTTCATGATGCAGATTCAGGTATTCGGGATTATCAACATGAACTTCGTTGATACCACATGGAGTTCGAATTATCTATGGTGAGCCTCCTTGCTTCCGGAGGATTTCATTTACCTTTCAGTTATATCTGTTGTTAGGATGTCGTGGGTCTTGTCCCGACTTTCATCTTTTTTATTTAGAGTCTTCATAGATAGACAGTAGAATTTTAGAAGTCTGTTCATTTATTTTGGAAAATGTTGTAAAGACTTAAGTTGCCTATTTTATGGCGAGTTGAATATATTATTTTTATTCTGAGTTGTTCATTTGAGTTAAAGATTTGAAATTTGAGTTTCATGAATTTTATTCAGTTTTTAAGTTTTGTATGCTTGAGCTATTCTTCCGCTTGTAGTTAGCCAGGATGAGGGTTCGCTTGGGGACCATCAATGGTTCTCGAGCGCCGGCAACGTCCAGGATGTAGGCTCGGGTCGTGACAATACAATATCTTTGGAACCAATTATGCGGAAGCACTTATCATATCTAGAACTCTTCACAATTTTATTGTAGAGTTCAAAAAGACAACACCGAAACTTTTGAATGAAACAAAAAAAGTTAGAGATGAACTTCAATTGGATTTAAACTTTAACAAAAAAATAAAGCACAATAGAATAACACTCACTAAATTGTCTTAGATATATTTGTACTTTTACAAAAATATTGATTTGTAATAAAAATGGGACCTTATATTTTTTATATGAGGGACTTCTAAAAATATATTATTTTATTATCTTATCAAAATGAGTGATTTTCCTTTTTCCTTTTTCCATTGCCCAAGTTGGGACCGGAGGAAAGTATTATCTTAGAGATATTATTAATTTACTTTGGTCCAATAAGAATTGAAGGTGACTTTTGAACTTTTTTAAATGGACACGTAAATATGAGTATTAATTTTTCAAAGTAGTGTGATTTAAAGAACATAATGAAGTGGAAAACGTATAAGTCACATTTACTTATTGGGCTAATCATAATATATATATTAACCCTAGGCCCGCCTACGTGGCACCACCACAAACTAGGATTCCCTTTTAATTTATTTTATTTCCAAAACTAGCCTTCTCCTTTCATGAAAAGTTGTGACTTTTATGAAAAGCCTTTTATGAAAAGTTGTGACTTTTATGAAGAGTTGCGACTTTTATGAAAGGTTGTGACCTTTCCGAACGGTTGTAACTTTTTCAAAGAGCTATGACCTCTCTGATAAGACACAATAAACATTTGTTCACACTACCCTTTGTTGTCTATAAATAGAGGAATTTCCTTTAATTTTAAAACAACAAAAAATTTGAACTTCTTTTTCTTCTTTTGGATAATTAAATATTTGTGTACTTTGCTCCTGTTGAATGACTAACTGACACCATTGTTTTTGTATCAATACACTTCCTGAGAGGATCTATTCCTTTACACTTCGGGTACTAGAGGGAAATAATTTCCTTAAGAAGACACTGTGCATTCAGTAGGATCGATTTTTTCCATTTTGTTTCATTCTATTGTTACAGGTCCTGGTATATTTTTTACGGTCATTAATTTATGCTTATATTATTAATTATTATTTTTGAGTACATGCTTTAAACTTTGTTATTTATATTTCTGCAGAATTATTGTTATAAGTATTTGTTCGTACATATTAAATATCAAACGTTAATTGAGTATTCAAGGAAGTTTTCTCTACTAGAATTATTGAATGTACAATAAAAAAAGCCCTTACAAATCTTTAATTTCTTCCTCAACAACGTCATTTCTTCACATACGTGGATGAGATTTTGTGTTCTTTAGAAAATCCTCTAAGAGTTAATAAATTTGCATGCCCATATCTTTTTATTTTTATGTTGTTGTTATCTATTTTTACTAAATTTTATCAGTAGATATTATGAGTACTTTAAGGATTGAAAGTTGATTGAAGTGTTAGTCAATTTTTTGAGGTATATTATTCAAAACATAGAAACTTTTATGGTTAGAATGATTTGTTATCATCATTGTATATCTCATAGTTTACTCCCTTTAATGTATATTTTTTCTCGCTGTTTTGTTGTCTCCTTAAAATTGTATTGATTATTTTTTGTTTGATATGTATATGATCTCACTTGGACAAAATTTTCGTCCTTTTAATGTTTTTCTTTTTTCCCTTCTCATTTGGCTCTTCTAAATATTTTTTTGTGTGAGTTATGACTATTTTCGGCAAGCTTAATTTGAAGAATATGAAATAAAACCTGCTCTAAATAAAAGTAATAAATTAAGCTACAAAAGATGTCTATTAACATAGATTTGTTGTCCTTCATTTCCCAAGTCATTGTTGAGCGTTTGAGTTATTTAGGTTAGACTCATTTTTAATTTTTTAATGTTCAAGTATATTTCTTTAACACGAGTCTAGAATCCAACATTTTGATCTACTTGTAATTTCATAATGCAAAAATAATACATACATATTTCTGGAAAAGTCGAAAAGTTGCATTGATGAAGCATCTAAAACAGCCTTCAGAGCAGCAGTTTAATGAAGAATGAATTTCTAAAAGGGTCAACAATATTATTTTGCTGTCGTTTCAAATTTATTTTTCTCCTTCTATAAATTTTGTTAAAGTAACAATAACGAAAAGTGATGAACGTGTCCTCAGACAAGTAAATTGTCTCTAAAACAATTTATTTATGTTGTTGTAGACTTGTAGTGTATATTTTTAACGGAATTAACTCATTTATAACTAATATTGATTATCGAAAACTTTCACATAATTTTTTTATCACAAGGAGTTATTCTAACCATAAAATTATCAGATTCTATATTTTTCATGTACAAAAAATAGAATAAGTGATGTTTAATAGCTACATAAAAACATCACTCAGATTTAACAGGACAATTATATCATCAAACATATATTATGATAAATTATGTAAAAGAAAAAAATGATTAGATATCAATATATTTTTAATCATTCATTATATATTTACAATACTTGAGGTATGTGATGATGTCAAATCATTTAATTTCTATTGAAATGTTCTTAAACCCTACAAAAAAAAAATTCTTATAACAATCGATTATTGGAAAGGTTGTTCATAAGCTTAGAAAGATTATTTTTGCACGCGCAAAGCGCGGATTTATTACCTAGTTTACTTAATAAAAAACAAAAAAAGGACAAAAATTTGAAAGAAAAAAGGAGAAGATCCTATAAAAAATTATAGTCTAAGAGATGTAGTAGATTTTATATTTTCAAAAAGTTGTATAAATGTTGTATTCATTAGTCCCGATAGTGTTTCTCCAATTTAAAGTCTTTACATAATCCAATTTTATCTTATATTTTACTTAAAACATTTATTTCTAGCGGAAGGAAAATAATATAAGATGGAAAAAAATTTAATTTGGTAAAAGATACCTCTAAAGCATAACTTTTAGTGGTATATGTTTGTGAATAGGGTAAAAACTATCCATTTGACTTATAAATATAGAGAGTAAGATTACTCATTTTGTGCTCTCTAAACGTAAAATCAAAACCCTAAAAACTAACGACATTGCTGCCGCATATGGCCGCTCCGGCAACTGGGCAGCCTCCCCTAGAGGTTGCTCAGAGCATTACCGACGGAATAGCTACAACACTCGCATGAGGAATGAACTACGCTGCTACTTTACAACTTACATCTATTAAGAAACATCCAATATTGAGAAAGCCAATAACTTACCTACATGGAGAACCTAAAGTTGTTTGGGAGGAGGAAGAAGTATCACAGATGATAATGAATGAGGACCTGCAATTTGCAGTGATAGGAAAATTTTCGTATAGATGGCCAGAGCTACAAGATTTACGGAAGATACTTCCTAAAAAATATGAACTTAAGAATGAATGCACAATATGTTATTTGAGCAATCGTTATAAGCTCATCAGAGCATCAAGTATGGAGGACTACGTTCATCTTCTATCAAAGTCAGTGTTTTACATTGGCCATAAGAACTGATACTATCCTATGCAAACTCTCAAATAGGATCCATTGTTTGATCCAGAGGAGGAAACCACAATTGTGATAGCATGGATATCATTCCCATCACTGCCTCCCAATTTCTTTGGAAAGGAAACTGTATTTTCTTTGACAACAGTAGTTGGAAAACCATTGCAAGTGGGCATGGCTAAGTGGAACAAGACTAGACCTAGTTGTGCGAGAGTGAAAGTAGAAGTAGATCTCCTTGGGGAATTCCCCAAGGATTAATAATAGGGTAAGGAATAAGAATAGTAGGGAGATCAAGGAGAAGTGGATCCAAATTAAATATGACTACATCCCGAAATATTGCAAGAATTGTAAGTTACAGGGTTATACTGAAAAAGAGTATTATGTCCTAGATCCATAATTGTATCTAAAAGAAGAAACGCCAGAGGAAGAACAAAAAGACCAGAAGGAGAAACAAGGAAAATGTACATTCCATAATAAAAAAGAGGGCATGGAAAAAAGCAGGGAGAAGGCTAATGAGTTCCAAGAACAAAAATACAATGGAGGAGGAGGAAGAGGCAAATATCATATCAGAGAAGGAAAATCACAAAGGAGCCAAAAAGAAACACAAAAGGGAGGAGAGCAAATACGCAATACTAACAAATACAGTGCACTAGCAGATTAGGAAGGAATGGAGGAAGCACATGCTAATCAAATAAGGGATAAAGGGGAGAAGGATATATCCAAGGAATCAGCAAAGAAAGTGGTAAAAGAAGTTTTGGTTACACAAAAACAAGCTTAAGGTGAAGGAAATGGCAGTAAAATGGAGGGATAAGGGAAGATAGAGGAAACAACAAAGGAAAATAATAACAAAGGAACATAAAACAACAAAAACATAGGAAGTAATTCAAAGAGTGACTCAAATGTGAAGGGAGGCGATACAGAATCAGATGACTTGGTGGAGATTATAAGGAGCAGCAATGAGGAGGTGATATAAAAAATAATGGAGAGTAAAAAACACTTAGAAGAGGGAGAGATACATGATATGGGGTATGATATTTCTGAGACGGCAAGTCTGGATTTGAATAGAGAAATAATGGGGGACCAACATAATGACGAAGAAGCATTGTCATCCCCACAGCGAAAAGAGATGACAAAAGAGGATGATGACGATATAACAAAAATGATTCAGGATGTTAGCATTGGCTGGGACCTCTCTCCTCGAAATACTAAGGAGCTGAAAAATACAAGCAAAAGAGGAAAGATAACAAGAACAAAGACAAGTCAAATCAATACAAGGAGTAGCTCAGCAAGATCCTCCCATTCCAAATGTTGATTGACAAAATTTGTTCATGGAACATAAGATCTGTAAAATCTCAAAATTCTTTTGAGAGACTTGTGGATCTTAGGAGAAGGCATCAATATTTATACATAGCCCTAATGTAACATTTCCAGTGGCCTCGTGATTTAGAAATACAGGAGAAGACTTGGAATGGAGAATGTATTGGCAAATTCTTCATCGAAGATATGGATTTTCTGGACCAGAGGCTGGAATGGAGACATAGTGAGCGATACATGTCAGCAATTAACTATTAAATTCAGCCATGGTGGGTGTCAAAAAGAAATTGCCATCACGGCAATTTACGCAAGATGTAGTGCATTAGAAAGATTGGAATTATAGGAGAATCTGGAAGATATTGCTGAAGGAATGAATTGTCCTTGGATTGTTGTTGGAGATTTCAATGTAATTCTTGATGACACAGAAAAATTAGGAGGGCTGCCGATAACTCATCAAGAGACAACAAATTTCTCTCAATGCATAAATTCTTATAATCTTTTGGAGATTAAGTATATAGTAGCTCCTACACTTGGTAGAATGATAGAATCGAGGGGGAAAGAATTTTCAAAAGGTTGGATAGGGTCCTGAGAAACTAGTACTTTGGCAGGAATTTGCAGCAAGCGAAGTCCACCATTTAATTAGACAAGGATCGGATCATGCCCCTTTGCACATGATATGCAGAAGTGATCAGGAGAAAATTGTGAAGCCATTCAGATTTTTAAATTTATGTATTAGGCATGAACATTAAGATATTGTACAACAATAATGGTCAACAGATGTATGTGGAAATCCTTTTCATGTCCTGCAACAGAAGTTGAAAAACGTTAAAAGGGGTTTGGCAGAATGGAGCAGAGAAACCTATGGAAATATTTTTGAGAAAATTGCAACTTTAGAGGATATAATACGGATGAAGGAATTTCAAGTGGAGGTGAATCCTTCAGTGGAAAATAAGGAGGAATTATCAAAATCAGAAGAGGCACTTCGAAAATATTATCAAATGGAAGAGGAATACTAGAAACAGAAAGCGGGGATGCAGTGGTTCAAAGAGGGAGATAGGAATACAAAGTTTTTTTATTCGTATGTGAAAGGAAGACGAAGGAAGTTGTTGATCTCTAAAGTTCAAACAGAACATGGGGAAGTATTAACAGATACCAAGAATATTGGAGAAGAAGCTATATAAAGGAATTTAAGGAGCAATTCAAGGAGGGAAATAGAAATGAAGACTACTACATGTTAGATGTTATTCCTAAAATCATAACAGGTGAGTAGAATGAAGAAATGACAAGGGCACCAACGATGGAAGAAGTCAAGGAAGCAGTGTTCAGTTTGAATAAGGACAGGGCTAGTGGTGCAGATGGTTTCTCAAGAGCATTATTTCATTCAAGTTGGGATATCATAAGGAAGATATTTGGAGAATGGTGATGGAATTTTTTTATGGTGGAGAAATTCCTAAATATATTTCTCACACAAATGTGCTTTTAATTCCTAAAAAAAGAGAAGGTGAGCAAATTCTCATATCTAAGGTCGATTAGCCTTAGCTCTTTTTCTAACAAAATATTATCAAAGGTTCTTCATGGAAGAATAGTTGTGGTACTCTGATCCCAACCATAATTTCACTGAATCAGTCGGGATTTATGAAAGGCAGGAGTATAGCGGAGAACGTGTTATTAGCCCAAGAGAATATCAGAGATATCAACAAGAGGAACAAGAATCATAATGTGGTGGTGAAGTTAGACATGACAAAAGTCTATGATAGAGTATCTTGGATCTTCTTGACAAAGGTTATGAGGACATTTGGTTTTGATGAGAGGATCATTGATATGGTATGGAGACTAATGTATAATAATTGGTACTCTATACTAGTTAATGGATAATCTTTTGGTTTTTTTGAATCCTCAAGGGGGTTAAAGCAAGGAGATCCATTATCACCCACACTATTTATCATAGCAGTAGAAGTTTTAGCAATGAGTCTTAATAAGTTAAATGATGATCCAGAATTCAAAAAAATTGGGATGCCTAAATGGACCAACAAGATTAATAATTTATCTATCTTATGCTAAAGATACAATTCTGTTTTGTTCTGGACATAAGGGTTCAATGAACAAAATGATGAAGGTCTTGAAGAAATATGAATTTGTGTTGGGGCAGCTTATTAATCTAACAAAGAGTTGTTTCTATTTGCATGATAAGGTCCAAGATGCTGACGTCCAAAGAATCAAAAGGATAACAAGCATAGCACAAGGTAATTTCCCATTCACATATTTGGGCTTTCCTATATTTTATGAAAGGGATAGAATATCACACTTTGAAAATTTGATAAAGAAATTGACAAGAAGAGTTATGGGGTGGCAAAACAGACTACTAACATATAGAGGTAGGTATTTGTTGATAGCTCATGTGTTACAATCAATGCATGTGTACCTTATGTCTGCTATGAATCCCCTGAAAGCGGTAATAGATCAGATTCACAAGATTCTTGCAAAGTTTTTTTGGGGACATACTAGTGGAGTGAGAGGGAAGCATTGAGTGGCTTGGGAAACTTTGTGCTTACCTAAGACAAAAGGAGATCTGGGTTTCCGATCCTTACATGATGTTTCAAATGCTATATTTGCTAAACTATGGCGGATATTTAGAACTTCTACAAATTCACTATGGAGTGAATTCATGTGGAATAAATATTGTAAGAAATGGCTATGGGAAATGGAGCCTAACACGTGTGAGAAAGATGATCAATAAAAGGAAAAAAGTGAAACATAATATATGGTGGCAAATTAAGTCGGGAGAGGCAATTTTTTGGTATGGTAATGGTACCAAGAAGCGAGCATTATATTATGTGGAAGAGGATAAAAGAGGTGAAGAGGAGATGGAAGTAAAAAGCTTCATTACAGAGGATAAGTGGGATAGAGAGAAACTATTACAATACATATCTGAAGATATGACAGAATATATTATGGAGAATATTTCACCATTGATAAGTCGAGGGGATCCAGATAAGCCATAGTGGATGGGAAGTCGAAAGGCTCTTTCTCAGTAAATCAGCTTGGGATTTAATGAGAAAAAAAATCCAAGGAGGAGAAATATGAATTAATATGGCAGAAAGATGTCCCTTTTAAAATCAACTTTTTCTTGCGGAGGGCATGGAGAGGATGGATTGCTACTGATGACAATTTAAGAAGAATGAGAATCAACATTGTTTACAAATGTTGGTGTTGTGAGACACCACAAATGGAAACTATGTCCCATGTTTTTCTTACATCTTCCATAGCCCAAAAGCTATGGAATATTTTTGTTTCATATGTAGGTCTGAACATAGAAGGAAGGAATCTTATGCACACTATCAAATGTTGTTGATATGGTAAAGCCCCTAATAAGCTACAACACTTAATGAGAGAAATACCAACATTCATTTTATGGAGTTTGTAGAAGAGAAGAAATCACATCAAGCATGGAGGCCACACCAACATGGAATATCTTGTACATCAGGTGACAAGAAATGTTCAGCTATTACTTAAGCTGAAAATACCACAAGGCAGATTTACTGGAAAACAATGGCCTGAGATGTCAGAGATAGGAAATTACAAGCCAAGGATCTATCACCATATTGTTCAATGGAAATTTCCTAAGAGAGGTTGGCTGAAATGCAATACAGATGGTGCAAGCAAAGGAAACTTAAGGGAGAGTTCCTACGGCTTTTGTGTTAGAGACCATAATGGAGATATTATTTCTGCTCAGGCAAATGGAATTGGCATTGCTACAAACATTGAAGCGGAGGCCAGAGCTATACAAGCAACTTTAAAAGTTAATAAAAGGCAATGGTGGCAGAATTCGATATTAGAAACTGACTCGATGTTAATGAAAAGAATCATTCAGAGGACTTGGAAAATTCCATGGGAAATTGCAGAAGTGATGGATGACATTATTAAAGAAGTGCAAGAACAACATGTTACAATCCAACATGTATTCAGAGTGGCAGATTATCTAGCTAATTTGGGTTTTCAGCACATAAACTTGCAAGAATTCAAAGGTTTCAAAGAAATGCCAACAACAAGAAAACGCACAATCAATATGGAGAAAGCACAAATTCCTAACATAAGGATTAGATCAAAACAAATTAAATCACATAAAGAGCCATCAGACAGGACATAAACAAGAAAGACATGGAAGTACCATATATATTTACATAATAGTTTGCCCTCACAATGGGGTCGTTACAACTGCCTTATTGATATTGTTAGATAATGGTAGTACACAAAAACTTTCCTCAAGAAGTCAGGGATTCAGCGTCATCTGTAACAATCAAGCATGGAGATCAGCACGGAGCAAAATTGAGCAAAAAGCTCAAAATCAACTGACACAGTGTAGAAATGGGTCAGATCTAAAACAAGAAGCGAACACAAGCAAGAAAGTTGAAGAGGAACTTGTGACCGCACATCAAACTCCGGATGGCCAGCATGAATCCCACGTTTTTATGGACAACACAATACCTAGGACAGGAAGAAGATCGATCAATTTGCTGAAGAGGAGAAAGAGAAATGATAAGAAAGGAAAGAAGCTTACCTTCATCAAGGAATGCTACCGTGAGAGCTACATCAAAAGGAAGAGGCGGGGATGTAACACCTCGGAATCAAGAAGTCTAAGAAAGGGGTCAAGTAGGGAGGTCACCAACTTAAACCTGAGCCATGGCACCCTTCATGGAGCCTAGACGGGCCGTGAAGGGCACCACGTCTCGTGGTGATGCCCGTGGAGGGTAGACAGAATCCACCCCTAGGCCAGCCTCCTCCCACAAGCCCCTAGAAGGGTCGTGAAGAGCCTGACGACCAATGAAGGTGGGTGTGTGGAGGGTCAGGAATTCCCTAGCCACTCTTCTAGGGACCACGACTGCCCAAACGGTTAGTGGACCCCTAGACGATTCGTGAAGCCCTCCATATGGGGCCTCGCATCAGGTGTGGGTCAGGAGCAGTTGGGTCTTTTCCTAATTATTTTATCTTGATACTACGTCGGTTTACCCTTACCTAGAACCCCTCTATAAGTGTTTTAAACCACAAATTTAACTAGAGGTGTGCAAGCCAAACTGTAAAGTCAAACCGAACCGACGAACCAAATCAAACAAAAAAAAATGATTTGTGGTTTGGTTTGGTTGGTTTGGCGATTGAAAAAAAAACCCGACCATTCTTGGTTTGGTTTGAAAAAAAGTCAAACCAAACCGACATAATATATATATATATATAATTTTATTTTATTTATAGATAAAAAATATTATTTATAATCTACTTTGTTAATATATTTTTAGTTAGTTTATAGTTATCAATGTTTATATATTTTATTTCAAATTTGGGCTAGTAAAATTTTGTATATATATATATATATATATATATATATATATATTATTTTATTTTAATTTTATTTATAGATAAAAATATTATTTATAATATACTTTGT
>JAJOOS010008600.1:0-37206 GCA_029582725.1 Solanum chiquidenum
CGACGGTTTGGACCTACGGTCCGTCAATCAATCCACGGACCGTCGATTGGGTCCGTAGGTCGGGTCTGCCCGACAGGGCTTCACTAAAACAAGCATAACATTTTACTCGGAGGTCGGAATTTAGCAAACTCGGCGGCGTTGGAAAGATAATTCAATTATCTATCATACCATAGGTAGTGGCACATACAATTCATTTTATGCTAAAAGTTATGACCATCTGACGTTGACCCATCAATAATTTTCAGCAAACTGACTGTTGACTATCATCTACGGTCAGACCTACGGACCGTGGATCGAATGACGGTCCGTGCTGGTCGACCGTAGTTTGTGTCAGAGGTTGGGTAGAAGAGGTCTTGATCCACGGACACAGACCACGGACCGTGGTCTGATCTACGGACCGTAGGTCTGTCCGTGGGTCGAGACTTAGTCGATTTTTCTGACTGAGTTCTGGGGAGGGGCTGCAGTGGTAAACCACGGACCACCAGCACGGACCGTGGTCTGATCTACGGACCGTGGATGGTGACCGTAAGTTGCACCTGCAACTTCTCAAAATCTGCATTTTTGGTCTATCTAGGATACGGGGTGTTACACTTGGGGAAGGATTTTAATTTCAATCAATGGTGGAAAAGAACCCCTTTTGGGTAGAAAGATCATGGAAATGGCCTAAGGTTAGGCGTCTTTAATCTCAATATTTTTAGGCTATCTTTGATTGATTATTGTGTTTTATTATTGTTTTGACCAAGAACAAGTCGAAATTCATAACTAAGAGAAAGCTCAAGTTCTTTAGAGTTTTCGGGATTTGAATTGTGGTAGGTGATAGTTATGATTTTCCAATCTATGCTATATGTGCTTGTTAACTACATCGTTAGTAATGCATGAATGATAAATGATTAAGGAAATTGAAAGGATTTGTCAATCACATGCAATGAATGTGTTACATGAATGTACATGTGTGATGGTGATTTATGATGGTTGTGATTGTGTTGTGAGTATTCTTGATTCGATGGGGTACCACACTAGTACACTTACATCTAGAACGGGGACCCCTTCGGTACCCTAACTTGGGAATGAGTACAATGTTGGTACACTAACTTTGAATCGGGTACCACATCGGTACATTAACAATTTTTATGAGTGGGTTCTATGAGAAACTGAACTGAATTGTTGTGCTCTGCTGATTCATGTTTATTATGCATATCATACATAGACTATGTTGTAATTATGTATCAGGTGCTTATTGAGTTTTGTGGTTGCTTGTACATATTTCATATACAAAAAATGGAAATGATCCTACCGGTACATTGTGATTGTGTACTAATAATGCACTTGTTATTTCTTTGTTGAGTAGAGGGCATATTTCAGTAGTTGTTTTGAGACATCAGTTGTGAGATGCACAATATATAAATACAAGGATGAGCAAATTTTTCAAGGCTGCCACAAATTCCTCTCTATCTTACTATCCCTCATTTCGTACATAGACACTTAGACTTTAGGTTATGTTTTCTTGTTGGGATTGAATCCCCTTATCCTAGATTGTTATTTTTTTTTTATACTATGCCTTGCAGGTTCTAGGGATCTTCTTCTGCAACCATTTTAATTATCTAGTTAAGTTTATGGCCGAACTCACACTTTTAATTGTTTTAAGACTACTTTATTTATGTTTTATATCTTGTGTTGGTTTACAAATTGTTTCATGGGTTAAGTGATATCGCTCAAATCACCCTCTGAAACCAACTAAAAGGGTGAGCGATCGTCGTTACTAAAAAATCCAACGAAGAGTCGGGGTCGAATTCCACAGGGAATGGTATATTGTAGAGAATTCCTTATCAAGAAATTTGGACTTTAAATCAGCTCATTTGGACAAGTTAGAACAATTGGGTGGATGGTACCACCAACTTAATATAATATTTTGGTGATCAATTATCGAAATTAAACTAAAATAGGAACGAAATCAAGAGTTACCAAGAAATCTAGGGGTGCGGAGAATTGAAATCAACATAACATAGGGGTGATTGTGCTTCTCTATAGTGATGTACATAAAGGAATAAACTTAGTAATCTTCAATGACGGTAATCTTCTTTCGATCTCAAAGCATCTATGCATAAAATCTCCTTTCAGTCTCATTTAATTGTCAATCCTAAACAACCCAATACATTACTCTATCCTCTCTTTCAAAAATAGAGTAAATAGATCCGACCCATAACATCAAATCTAAATTGCTAGTGTTGAACTAATTATCCACTTTAATTAATCTCTTTAGAGCATCAACCGAAGATTGGAAGTAGGAATTAAGTTTGCAATGTTAACCCAGAATTTAACCCCATGGTAATTAGACCAAATTCATACATGAACAAAAACAAAATAGAGCATAGCACAATACCCGCTAAATTAAATAAAAACACAACCCCACTAGAGCACCGCTAGATCTTAGGGCTTTAGCCACCCATAACCAAAAGTAAGGAAAATATACCTTCCATGAAAGCAGTCATGGGTAACTTGAAATCAAGCAATTCATAGTAAATCCACTTTGGATTTAACTTCAATTTATCAAAATCAAGTCTCAAAATATAAAACCCACGAACTAGAATAGTGTTCTTTCAAAAGTAAAGTATTCTAAAACTCTAACTCATAATTCTCTCCTTTCAACTCAATAGTCGAACTTCCTGAAGATTGTATCCTTTAGGCTATGTATACTTTCCTAAAATTTGGCCCAAAATTCAATAAATAACCAGCTCTATGGAATTAGTAGGGCTCACCAAACACACTTGACTTCAGGTGTTTAAACCTTAATTGGCGGACTCGATTGAGTCAGCCTTTGACATTCGGTGAATCGCCAAATACCACCTTAGTTCATCTTTCGAGCATTAAATATTTGCCTTTCACACTGTCACTTTGGGTGATGTGCAGTCGGATCACCTTTCTAACTTGGTGCATCGCCTTCTCTACCGGAGTCCGCCGACGTTCTTTGACAGACTCAAGTGCTATGCACTGTCAATTTGGGTGAGGTCGTGCTCAGTTTGCGATCCGCCCTTCAGGTTAGGCGATCAACAATACTCACTTTGCACTTTTTTTATTTTATATTTTTGGTCATTATTTCAAACTTTTGTCATTTCCTTGTCCAATTGTCTTCATAGCTGCAAACCATCAACATTTGATTAGAAAAGGACAAAGTTAGGCGTTGAGGAAATTAATTATTAAGCTAAATAAACCTTAAATGAGAGCAAATTTACCACTCATCAACACCCCCAACTTAAACTTTTGCTTATCCTCAAGTAAATCAAGAACACAATAAGCTCAATAAGGATGCCTACAAGAGGACTCAATGAGAGCTAACATGCAAGCACCATGTCAAGACTACTCTCGATAGCATGTTACCCTAAATAATGATAAAAAAGCTTCAAATGATGACGAACTAGTCTCAACACAAGATCAAACTCACTTTAGCTTCTTGTCTAGTGCACGAACATGTTTCAACAAATGCATTCAAGTGACCTCATATAAATAATGATTCCATGCTCTCACAAAGCAATTCAACAAAGGTAATGGAAATCAATGCAACTCTCACTCTCTCAAAAGAGAAACACATGCAAGCTTTGTCCCATAAGTTTGTCCATATTTTCCAATCATCATACAACCTAGTTCATGTATGATCTCAAGAGTCTTTAGACTTGTAATGGGGCTGAGGGTTAAGGCATGGTAAATTTGGATTGGTGACTTATACCCTTTTCAAAGCATTGTTGCAATTATCATCGCCTCTTCTCAAGTTCTTTTTCCTCTTTTTCATTTGAGAACTCAAATCTTTACTTTCCACTCACATTATTTTGAATCCCTCTTTATTTCATTAACTCCTCTTTATAATTTAATTTTTCATTCAATTTCCATCACAAAAATGATATAACACACATTTTTTTTATAAGGAGGGGTTCCTTCTTTTTGCGAAACTTTCGTCTTTGAGTCTCATTTCTTCTTTATTTTGCCCTTCACTTGGCTTTCTTTCATCCTCTGTTTCCACACCCTCAACTTAGGCTTTTGGCCTAAGTTGGGTATTTAAATATTGCAATGCTTCAAAAAGGATTTTTGGTGAGAAAGTAGGGATAATTAAGTTCAAGAGGCTTCTTTTGGTTGTCAACAAATACGTTAGACTCAATTGGTGCCAACACGGATTTACACCCTTATAAGGTGGTCACAAAAAGGCCTTATGGACAATTTGGTTCCCTCATTGAATTTTTGCCTAAGATCATGTCTCATATTCATAAAGATTCATACAATTGGACTAATAAGGAGAATTCTTTGACTCCGCATGCATGCTTTCAAGTAAAACCTTACCACACATGTCACTTTGAAATACACTTATTTAGCATATCCCGAAAAGAACAAAATCGTACGTGCGATATTCATTACAAGGCTCACATCAAGACGTAGCTAGTCAACAAAAGATTCAAAGAGATCGCTCAAAGGTGTAACCACATCGATTTCATTCTTGCAACACCAACACTATGCATCGTGCTCATCATGACTACTATTTAAGACATTAATAATGAACAAAATCGATTCTCAAATAGTTTTCAATGAAAACTTCAAGCATTTCATGATTTGAACTCAAGGGGTGGGGGGTTGCAATATCAAGAGAGAATGAGATAAAATTAAAGAGACACACAATTGCCCAAAATAACACTCCACTATAAACAATTAACAAACTACAATTGTTCAAAATACGAAATCACAAAATATAAGCATAAGGGGAATATTGACATGAAGGCCCTCACCCCACTAAAAATAGAATGTAGTGTCCTTAATGCAAAACAAATAAAAGTACTGGGAGGATAAGAGAAAGGGTCCCCTGATATGCTATGCTTGTGGAGCACTCTCAGCTAGAGTCTCGGGTGGAGAAGCCTCAAGGGGGCATCGATGCCTGGTAAAAGGATCACATGAGGCAACATGTAAGGTACAACTTGTCATTAGTGCCCATCTCACCAACATGAGGCAAAGTACAGTCTGGAGTGACTACACTAGACCCGATATCTAAAGTCTCTTGAAGAGACATCTCCAGCACGACCTAAAGAATGACCTCATCAGTCTTATGCAACTCGGTCAGTGTCTCAATAATCCCTTGATCCTCATCTCTCAATCCATACTCATCAGTCTCCTCGGCCAACTCATCATCGGCTCTATCATGCTCATCCTCATCATCCATCTCAGCATCTACAGAAGTCTTAGGCACAGTAGTTGGAGGCATAGGGCTATTGTGCCATAGAAGCCCAGAAGACTCATTCATTGAGACTCTTTTTCATTTTTTCAAAGGAGAGGGAGAAATAGAGGACTCTCTCTCGTGTTCATTATTAGAGAAGACCAAATTCTTGCCCTTTTGTTCTTGCCATTATCTACAAAGCACACATTCAAACACTGTATTTTTGAAGTTCATTGAAATCAAATGCGAATTGAACAAGTTTCAAAAACACTATTAAGGCTCGCCTAACAGGAAGGCGCTACGTCAATCAGGATCAATGAGCTCCGGTGAGCTCACCGAATCAGACAGTGTCAAAATATTCAGGGCTTAGGCAAATAAGGCAGATTCAATGCCGACTCATTGATTCACCGAGTTTGTTTTGGCGAGCTAAGACAAGTCTGCCAAAATGAAAAGTGCAAAATGGAAAGTAATGTGGCATCAAGGGCGATATCCTCTCCTACTCGGTGATTCACTAAGTGGGTTCGGTGGACTATGACAAGCCTATCGAATGGAACAATACCCAAGGCCATACACATGCTCAATGAAGTTGTTGCAGGGGACAAAGCTGGGGATGAAAATGTTCTTTATCAATGATGCGGCATTACCGCAGTCGTATGTACTTGCATTTCTTTTTTGATGTTAGCATGCTTTGATGGCATAGAATCAATAGTTGACACGCAAAAAGGCGAGATGGGTCTTACTAAGTGATTTTCCTAACTTCCTTAGTGGCTTAAGACAAGCTCGCCAATAAGGAAGTTTCAGCCCAGTGCCAAATTTTCACAGAAAAACGAACACGCACAACAATACTAGTTTCCCCCTAACATTACAATCCACCTAGAAGCTTTTCTATGCATGGGTACTCATATTTCTCCCAATTATCACTAACCATTGCACGAATCGACAATTTTCCCTTACGAAAGTAGTCACCCCGTCTTTCATTAGGCCAAATCGTGCAATCGGGTTAACACTGAGCTACTCGGACTTCACTCACATCAAACTAGGTACAGACCCAACGAAGTTATCAACTTAATTTAACAATTCAACCAAAACAAACACAATTCATCAATTTGGCTAACATTCACAATTAAAATCACAAGGTCATACTTCAATCTCAAGAATGTGATGCTACCCATCGAAACCAAGCATTCAAACATAGTTAAGAGGCTCAAGCCCATACTCTATATGCATTTAATTACAAAATCATCAATGGGAAATTAAAACACTAACCTTAAAGTCGAGAATAATCACGAAATTCAGGGATTAGGGTTGGGTTGATACAAACTTCATGCAAATGCACTCCTAGCACCTTTAATATGCTCACATGAGGCACAAAAACACTCAAAAAGGACAATGCAAGAGGAAGGAATTGAGAAAGCTCTTAGATTTCAAAGAAATTGATTTTTGAATTTGAAAAGACCCTTGGTCTTTTTATATAAGTCCCATTCGGTGATCACGACTAATTTCATCGAACATGTTCAGTGAATCGCTAATTGGAGTTTAAGCTTGTCGAACATGCTTGAACAAACATCAAACCTAGTCCATTTAATGCACTTCGGAGAATCTCCCTTTGGAGTTTAGATCACCTATCATGACAGTGAACTTTTCCATGTTTTTGAGCTTGAAAGGCTAACAAGAGTTGCTCAGTGCCTTCGGCAGATCACTATTTGGGTTTTTGCATCACCTATGTTTCCCTTTTCAATCTTCAAAGTTTTTTTCAACCTGCACTCACAATGCATGTTATCTGAAAGCAATAAAAACAATAATAAAGACTTAGGTTGCCTCCCTAGAAGCGCCTTATTTAATGTCGTGGAACGATATATTGCTCAAGCTCAATAATTATTTTTGGGGTTCGAGATAGTGTCACTAGGCAAAGTTCCCTTTTGCCTTGGATTTAGGTGAGTGGAAATTTGACCCAACTAGGTCTCTAGCTGCTTTATAGATACTAAGTGTGAATTCACCATTTGAAATAAGGTGGATCAGTCATTTTTCAAATCCTTCAACACCTTATCAGATCCTTCAACCTTTTTATAGATCCATAGAAACATATGTTCTACCCGACTTTCTTCTAACCGAGATGATTCTTTTGGGCATGGACGATCATAGGGAGGCATGTATCTATCTTTATCCATCTCCCTATCTCTCCAATTTCCACCCCGCCAGTATTTCCAACCACTATCTATATCCTTGTTCCAACCTTAATTACCCACTTATCATTGATAATTATTGTGAAAACCCCCTACTTGATTTCCCAAGTATTGAACTTCCTCATTGTATAATGCCTCAAATTTGGAATCATCTGGACAATGTCCACTGTTGGCTCCAACTACATTCACTGACTTGGTTCTACCTCGCATGACAAGTTTGGACAACAAATCATTTTGGGTCATCATTTAGGTCATGTTTTTGTAACACCTCTGAATCGAAAAGATGGAAATTTCTGGTTTTTAGGAAGTCGGGTTCCAGCACTGACGACACCACCCACGGGCCGTAGGTGGGACGATGGTCTGTAGGTGGGTGTCCTGGATGGTGAGTTAAGTTTTCCAACAATGTAAAGTCTGAGTAGCGTATGACAGTTCATAATGATGGTCCGTCAATGGACCCATGGTCCGTAGGTGGTGTTCTGTCATTGGGGTCCAAAATTTGATGGTCTCTGATCCCACCCACGGTCGACCAGTACGGTCCGTGGTTGGACCTACAGACCATAGGTGAGGGTCAGCAACTATTTAGAGGAAAATAGTTGTTGGTCAACTTCAAACGGTCATATATTTTAGCATAAAATAAATTCGGTGCCCCATGACCCATAAAATTAAATATAATTGAATCCTCTTTCCAACGCCACCGAGTTTGCTAAAATCCAAGCTTGGAGTGAAAAGTTATACTCGTTTTAGACAAGCCCTGTCGGGCAGACCATGAACCACAACCCCAGTCGACGGCCAGTAGTTCAAACGATGGTTCGTCAGTCCCACCATGGATGGCCTTCGTCGACTTTTAAGTCAGGGTCATTTTGATCCTTTTCTTATGCATTGGGGACCTTAAACTACGTCGTTTGATGCCTAAGATATGTCGTATTACTCAGTCTAAGCCTAATAACCTAGTCAAACATACCCAGAACCCTCATTTCCAAAAGTCATCCAACTTAGAGTGAAAAGAAAGAGGCGACCAACTCTTCCAAGACCAGGCAGAAGCATTCTTCGAAGTTCAGCCCCAAAATCCAAAGGATTTCTCCGTAGATTTCATCACCAGGTACGTGGAATTTCACTAGTGGATTCCTTTCATCCACTAGGTCCCTAGAATTTAGTCAGTTCCTTGATTATCCATGTCTTATTTAGACCTAGGGTTTCTGAAACCTTGGAGATTTGTTGTGATTTAGCTGTTGTAGTATCCTTAATCGAAATAACATGTTTCTTGCAAAGTTTGTCTAATTCCTTGAATAAAACTCCGAACCATATTTTGTGTAAATTCTATTAGTTCATCAATTATACTTGCTAGGTCAGTTAAACAGAAAATCATGCTCCAGATTTTGAATGTCACATTTTCAGTTAGCATGTCAGTATTTTGAGTTATTCAGTATTTTTGCATTTCATCTTCATATGTATTTAGTTGAGAGTAGACTTAGCACCGAGTCGGACTAGGGTTCAACGCACCCTCATAGCCCGTGTAGGATTATAAGTCCTTTCTAATGGGCATCAAATTTAGTGATCACGCCATAGTCATGCCTCTATACCTTTGGCAAGGTATATTGGGTCCTCTCGATGGGGCGTATACATCGGACTCCACGTTTAACTCACGTGGTTTATGTCAGTTAATAGTAGCTCCCACAGTCAGACTCTCATTGAATTTACCAGGTTTTCAGCATTTATATCAGTTTACAGTTCAGTATGTTATATTCATGATTAGTACTTGGTCATTGTATTCAGTTTAGTTTTTCAGATCTATTTCAGTATTTATATCTCTGCTCAGATTACATCATTGCTCAGTTATGTATTGTTCAGCTTATATATCTTTTATTCAGCTTAGTATCTATGTCATGCATGCTCAATACATTCCAAGTACCGAAGCATACTTTGCGCTACATAGTTTCATGATGTAGGTTCAGGTACTTAGCATCGAGATCACGCTTAGATTGATTCTCGGTCCGCATTCAGCAGCTTCACTGGTGAGTCCTCATTTTCTGAGGAAAATATGTATGCTTTCATTTTAGTCATTAATTTTAGTTTCAGTTTTGTTAGAGTTAGCTGGGGTCATGTCCCAGCAACTCAACTCAGTTAGAGGCTTTTTAAACATAGTAGTAGATTCAGCTTGAGTTGTTAAGTTGGTTTTTTTTAGTCTTCACTAAAACCCTTGTGTTATGTTATATTATTATTCAGATTAGTTGGGCTTGTTCCTCTTCAGATATTAGTTGATTTAGCTTCCGCTTAGTTCATTTTACTTAGCTATTTTCAGTATGTTCATGATATGTCAGATTCAGGGTTAGCTTGGGGTCACTCGTGATCTTAGGTCCCGTGTTACGTCAATGGGGTAGCCTCGAGGCGTGAAAGTTTTCATCCTTTTTATGGTCCTTCTTGATTAATTCTTTGCTCAAACCTACTTGTAGAAGGGACACTTGGTCCTCCCTAGTATAACATGCTCGGTTAACCTTAGTCATATCATGTAGCAACGAAGCAACTACCTCATCAATCCACCATAGACTAAGTGATCATTCACACCTTTATTGACTGAATCAAGGCTGCAATAAAATTATTGCAGTGGTAAATTGTTCGGAACGCCATGTGTTGGACATTGCAAGAGTAGCTTCTTGAACCTCAGCCCCATTTTATGCAAAGGCTCACCCCGAATATATTTGAAATATTGAATTTGGTGAAAAAGTTTAACCATATTTGAGGGTGGAAATAATATTTCCAAGAATGCTTTTGCTCGTCCCACGAAAAAATAGAATCATTTGGCAACTCTGCCAACCATCTTGTACCCTCTCACGTTATAGAGAACGGGAATAACCTCAACCTTATGGGTTCTTGGGAGATATTCTTGAACACAAAGGGTCCACATACCTCCTTGAAATCTAAGGTGCTCATGGGGATCCTCATGAGCTAAACCACCAAAGATTCCTTTCATTTGGAGCAATTGTATTATAGTTCTGGTGATGTGAAACACCATCCTCCCGGTTGTAGGAGGTATTCGGATTGCTCCGTGGTTTGAATGACATTAATGGTCATGACATTGAGATCACCCATATTGTCATTTTTACCATAGTGACTATCATTGTCACTCCCATGGTCACTCACCTTGTCAACCTCCAAATAACCAAACAATAAACCTACTACAAATAAACCAAAATAAAATCTAGTTTCTCAATTATAATTCTTAATCACCATTCCTCGGCAGTGGTGCCATTTTTATAACTCCCAAATAACACTCTAAAACAAATTAAAAATGTGAGAGATCATCATTAGTAAAAAACCCAATGAAGAGTAGGGATCAAATCCCAAATGGAATGGATATCGTAGAGAATTCCTTATCAAGAAATTTAGAGTATAAATTAGCTTATTTGTACTAGTTAGAACAATTGGGTGGATGGTACCACCAACTTAATATAAAGCTTTGGTAATCCATTATCGAAATTAAACTAAAATAGGAATGAAATCAAGAGTTAACAAGTAATCTAAGGGTGCGGGGATTGGAAATCAACGTAACATAGGGGTGATTGTGTTGATCTATAGTGATGTAAATACATGAATAGGCTAAGTCATCTTCAATGACGTTAATCTTCTTTCGATCTCAAAGCATCTATGCATAAAATCTCCTTTTGGTCTCATTTAATTGCCAATCCTAAACAACCCAATACCTTAATTTATCCTCTCTTTTAAGAATAGGGCAAATAGATCTGACCCATAGCCTCTTTTTCAAGCAAATCATAGACATCAAACCTAAATTTCTAGTATTGAACTAATTACCCACTCCAATTAATCTCTTTTCGAGCATCAACTTGAGATCGAAAGTAGGAATTAAGTTTGCAACCTTAACCCATAATTTAACCCCATGGTAAATAGACTAAATTCATAAATGAACAACAACAAAAAAAAGCATAGCACAATACCCACTACATTAAATCAACACCCAACCCCATTACAACACCTATAGATCTTGGGGGTTTTAGCCATCCATCACAAAAAGTAAGGAAAATATACCTTCCATGAAAGCAGCCATGGGTAAATTGAATTCAAGAAATTAAGAGTAAACCCATTTTGGATTTAACTTCAAATTATCAATATCTAGTCTCAAATGTAAAATCCCAAAAACTAGAATAAGGTTCTATCAAAAGTAAAGTGTTCTAAAACTCTAACTCATAATTCTCTCATTTCAACTCAGTAGTCAAACTCCCTGAAAATTGTATCCTTAGGGATATTAATATTTTCTGAAAAGTTTGCCCAAAATCCACTAAATAACCAAGTCGGTGACATTAGTCGGGCTCTCCAAACACACTCAGTGAATTTCCCTTCGCTCCTCAGTTGTCGAACTCGAATGATTCAGCCTTTCACGTTCGCTGAATTGCCGAATACTACCTTAGTTCATCTTTTGAGCATTAAATATTTTCCTTTCACATTGTCACTTTGGACGATGTACAGTAGGATCACCTTTCTAACCCGGTGCATCGCCTTCTCTATTGGAGTTCGCTGACCTTCTTTGATAGACTCAAGTAATACGCACTGTCAATTTGGGCGAGGTCGTGCTCAGTTGTCAATCCACCCTTCAGGTGAGGCAATAAATAATGTACACTTTGCACTTATTTTTATATTTTTGGCCATTCTTTCAAATTTCAGTCCTTGGCTTGTACAATTGCCTTTATAGCTGCAAATCATCAATATTTGATTAGAAAAGGATAAAGTTAGGCATTGAGGACACTAATTATTGAGCTAAATGGACCTTAAATGAGTTCAAATATACTACTCATCATTAGGTTTGGGTTGGTAGTTGGTTCTCCCACCAAAGAGCTAGTTTGGGTGCCATTCATGATGGTGTCAGGGTTATGAGAAACTTGGTATCAAATTCTTAGGTTCATTGATCTCGTCATACAAAAATAGGTCTAATAGAGTCCTAAAAAAGTATTGTTATATATGTACTTTTCATCAAACGACTACAAAACTTTAGGGAAAATCTTCTCCTTTCTTTTACTTCATGCTAAAACTTGATTCCAATTGGTATCTGTTGATCCAAATTGGTACCTAATCCTTCTTCACTCTTTTGTCTGTAGAAGGTATATACTAGGCACAACGAAGTCAAAGTGCATGTTCTGATGAAGGAACTTGTAGTTTGACGAAGAGGCAAAGGAAAAGATAGGGGCAGGCGTAGAGGGAGAACAAAAGTCGCAGGGGTACTACTTGAGAACAAAACTTGCAGGGATGCGTATGAGTCTATTCTTAACTTTTATGAGAGGCTGCTCAAATTGGGTATTTTTCATCAGCAGAAAGTAGAGTTTCTTACCTTCCAGTTGTAGAGTGATACCAATGGTGGAGGGATTTTTGTGGAATTATGATTGTCGGTCCTACCTCCATTGAATTTGACTCTGTTACATGTATTTATCCTAAAAAGTATGTTCCACGTACTTTGACAGATCGAAAGAATGATGAGTTTTTGGCTCTTGAGTAGGGTAATATGTATTTTTCTACCTATGAGGCAAATTTCATACCTTATCTCATTGTTATACTCAATTGGTAAGCACTGAGGAGGAGAGGTTTTGCCTCAATGTGAAGGTATTGAACACTGACTTATAGGTTTATCGATGCACATGACTTCAGCGTGAAAGAGCTACAATGAGGTAACAGACTATTTTAGGAAGATTAAAGGAATTCATCAGATTATGAAGTCTAAGTCATTGGCTAAGAGGCCCAAGAATGGGGGTAACTATAGTGGTTAGTATTCAAAAGGTTTAGTAAGTATGCGTATTCAACCTTTTTGATTTATCCATCGTTTCTTGCTTCTATAGTTTGCTACACTAGGGTCATATAGCAGTCTCAGCCTCAAGGTGGCAAATAAATCTCTTATCCCTTAGGAGGCAGACTTTTACTTGACCGAGCATACTTCACGTGTGGTGAGGTGGACCACTTTAGAAGGGAGTGACCTTATCCCTCGATAGGTAACATAGTGCAGTGGTATACTGGAATTGTAGTTCTATGGAGTCGTTAATGGTAGAGACGTTTGTAGGGTGGAAGCAGTAATAATCAAGAAGGCCCTGAGGGCCTAGGAAATGGTAATGGCGGGATAGGAGTGGTAGATCCAGGTAAATGAGTTCCTGAAAATTATTATAGACCTCAGTGTTACACTTTTCCAGAGAAGCTAGAGGTTGAGGCGTCGGTCACCGTGATAACAAGTACTTTGACTTCGTTGTGCCCATTCAACCTTCATTTTGATTCAGATTTAGTCATTTTCCATAGTTTCAAAATTTTCAAAGGAGTTTCCCACAAAATTGTCGGGTATTCCTTTGGATAGGGATACTGATTTATGCATAGATTTGGATACAAGAATTTATCCAATATCTATACCTTCCTATCGTATGCCTCTAACTAAGTTGAGAAAACTTTAGGCTCCGCTTCAAGAGCTTTTAGATAAAGCATTTGTTCGTTCGAGTTCATCACATTTGTGTTCAATGGTGTCTATAAGGAAAAATAATGGTAGTATAAGGATGTGTACAGACTTCCGACAGGTGAACAAGATCATTATTCACAATAAGTACCCCTTACCTTGCATATATGATATGTTCGACCAGTTGTAAGGTGATTTAGTGTTCTCTAAAATTTATTTGCGGTATGGATATCATCAGTTAAATATTATACTAGAAGACATACCTAACAAATTCTTTAGAACTTGGTACTGGCATTATGAATTCTTAGTAATGTCCTTTAGGTGAACCAATACACCAAAAACCTTTATGAGTTTGATGAATAGGGTCTTCAAGTACTACGTGAGTTTATTTGTGATTGTGTTTATAAATGATATTTTGATCTACTCCAAATGTAAGGAGGAACATGTTGAGAACCTTCGTATTGTTCTATCTTGGGAAGGTAGAAACTGTATGCCAAGTTTTTAGAGTGTAAATTTCAGCTGACTTCGATGGCCTTTTGGAAAATGTAGTCTCGAAAGAAGGGGTGATGGTATATTTTCCTTCGCTGTCTCTCTTGGAACTCGGTTTATCCCCTCCATTGGTATTAGAGTCATGTTGGCCAAGAAGGGTGATGAGTCTGTGTTTTGACCCATTTAGGCCTTTTTTAGTTCAACAAATAGTATCCTCAATGTATATTTATGTCCTTATCTGATGATATTTTGCAGCTTTGAAGGCTAAAGGATAAGGCAAGTATTAATCTATGAAAAATTAGTGAATAACATTGAAAAGAGTATAAAATCTCAACTAAGGATCGCCTATAAAAATGAAGATACCCCAATAGGTCATACCTCACCTAAAATGAAAGTGTTCTTAATTGAGAATTTTCAAGGCAGGTTGATGAAGCAAATTTGAAACGGTGATTCACCGAAGTAGTTGGGTGAGCTTAAAGTTCCATCGCCGAAGGTGAAAAAAATCTGAATCAAAATGAAGGTTGAATGGGCGAATAAGGTGGTACTCGACTATTCACCGAATCTAAAAGGCTGACTAAATTGAGCTTGACAACTGAGGTTTAAAAATCTAAATCCTAAAGCAAGAGGAAGGGCAAGCTAAATAACAAATGATAATTCTCGATCCTGCTAGGCGAGCACGACTAACATCACACGTTAGGTCGTACATCAAATATCAGACTAATTTTTGGAGAAATTATAAATAGCCCAAAGGAGAGAGAAATGTATCAAATATTGAATTTATCTTTTGAACTTTTGAACTTTTTGATTTGGAGAAATAGAGTCTTTAGTTTTTCTCTAGTTTTGGGGTTCTGAACAATCTCGTAATTGAAATTTAAGAGTTCAATTCATAGTGGGTATTGGAGATTTTTGTTGATTCTCGACTCATTAATGGCAGAAAGCGTAATTGTTATATTTTTTTTATGATGCATGGCTATAACCCCAATTCTAGGGATGTGATTATGGAGTTGGGTGTTGTTTAATTTAGTATGTCTAGTGACTTGCTCTATTTTTCTGTTGTTCATTCATGGATTTGACCTATTTAACATGGGGTTAATTTATGGGTTAAGGTTACAAACTTAATCTTATCTTAAAACTTCGATTGATGCTCAAAAGAGATAAATTGAAGCGTGTAAATAGTTTAATACTTGTAAATTAGGTTTGATTATTGTAGTTTGCTTGAAAGAGAAATTGTAGTTAAATTTTAATTGCAAAATCTATTCAAAAGAGAGATTTTAGTAAGGTAATGTGTTGATTTGTATTTTACGTAGATGAGGCTGGAAGGAGATTCTACTACATGATGGTTTGAGATCGAAAGAGATTAGTATCATTGATGATTGCCTAGTCTATCCGTGTTAGTTTAGCATTATTGAGCAAGCACTTGTACCCCTATTTGATGTTGATACCAACTCCTACAACCATAGATCGTCTCTTAATTTTTAACTCCTTGTTTTTAGTTAAATTGTGATAAATGACTCCTAAACCCTTATGTTAAATTTTGCAGAATCATCCACCCATTTGTCCTAATTGCTATAATGATTTGATTTGTATTTTCAATTTCCTTATTGAATTCTTACCTTTAGGTCACTTACCATTTTTATGAGTAATTTCAGCGTTATAAAGAATAGTGCTGGTGCCGAGGAGTGGTAACTAAGAATTCAATTTATGAAGTTAATATGTGAACTTGTTTTCTTGTAGTATAATAAATTGTTGTTTGGGGTTGTTGTTGTGCCCCATTTTTTGGCTGAAACATGAGCGAAAATGGAACTGAGATGCTAGTCACTATGACAGAATTATAACACGGGAGATATAAGTGACATGTATATTAATTTCATTAAAATTTTAATATCAATCTCGTTATCTCCTACTACTGGGAGATGTATGTTTAATGTAAGTTGAACTATGTTGCAATTGCTCCAGATGAGAGGAATGTTTGGATGTTTTTCTCATAGAGACCCCCATAAAAATCTCTGGAATTTTGTGAACATCTGTGGGCCTTTCGTCTTTAAGAACATCTTACAAGAATCCATACATTTGAGGTGGTTTCCTTTTTTCCTTATCAGGGGAAGAAACCAGGTGGATGGTTGAACTACCAAATGATTCTATAACTTCGTGGAAGGAACTGACAAAAGCGTTCCTTGAGAGATTTTTCACTCTCTCAAAAATGGTACAACTTATAGATAGCATCCAGAGTTTCAAAAGAGTGGAAGGTGAACCTCCACACAAGACCTGGTGGCAGTCTCAAAAGTTAGTGATACAATGCCCAACACATGGTCTTCCAGATAATTTGATGCTGCAATACTTTTATCGTAGCCTTGATACATCTGACCAACTTATTCAAGGAATGATGATGTAACAATCATTTGATCTAGAAACAATGGTTGTTGATGATATGGCCAGGATAAACAGAGCATGGCATACTAGGGAGGATCAAGTATCTTCTTTATATTTGGGTATGATCATGGAAAAATGGAAAATAACCATGAGCGTGATAAAAACATGGCAAAGATGATGATTCAAATGCACTTGTTATCCAAACCTGTCATGGCGGGTAGATTCAAAATGATAAATACAGTTGGTACAAGCAGTGGTCTGCCAAATTTGAGGAATTATACAATGAACAAGTACTATACACGGGGAACCAAATGGAGGGTTCTCAACCAAACTATCCTAGACAGGGTGGGAGCCAAGGTTGGACTAAGGCAAGATATAATGGCAGGAGAGATTGGTGAGATAGGGGAGGTAAATGGAGAGATCGTGAAGCATAGAAATATAGATACATACCACTTTATGAGCGTCCCAAACCAAAAGAACAAACTGGATCAGAAGGAACTCGAATTGATGATATGTTGATTAGGATCTTTAACAAGGTTGAAGGGTCTGACTAAGTGATGAAAGATTTGAAAAATGATTTCTCCACTTTGACTCAAACTGTTACTTCCCACTCCATGTCAATTAAACAACTCGAAACTCAAATGTGTCAAATCTCCACTCATTTTAATCCAAGGGAAAAAGGAATGTTGCCTAGGGATACCATCCCCAATCCCAAAAATAATGTTTGATGAGTGAGAACTATGTCGTGCTACGACATCAAATAAGATGCTTCTTGGGAGGCAACCCTAGTTTATTTTATTCCTTTCAATAAAATGTGTTGTGAGTGATGATATGAACTCAAAAGTTGAAGAAGATACAATAGGCGATGCAAATACCCCATTCAGCGATTCGCCAAAGTGGTTGGGTAGACATCTTCATGTTTGACTTCTTTGACATGAATTATGAAAAATAGTATTGTCAACTTTGGTTTACAAGCACCTATTTGGTTATCTATTGAATGACATTGGGTGAACTACATCGTGCCTATGGAATTGAACTTCAGGTTTGGTATTTCTACCGGCATCATCAGTGAGCATAAACTTCTTTGGTGATTCACCGAAAACATTTGACAACTTTATTTGCAGACTGCCGAACATGCATGACAGAAAAAGGCAAGGGTCTTTTCGCTTTTGAAAAGGCACTCTTTGATCATTTTTAAACTTTTCACTTCCTAAACTCTAGACTCTTATCCTAAATACTAGTTTATGCCTTTTTCTTTGATTTACATGTGTGGAGTGTGTTATTACTCATGATTCTCGACACAAACCCTTCCTCTCTCTTTGGTCTCTGATCTTTACTCATTTGAGGTTGGTTTTTGAGTTTGCCTTTTAGTTTTTTGATTAATGTTGATGCTTATTTATTGGTTTAGCTGTTGATTTTCATAATCTGAATCATGTGGGTTGCTTAAATGTAGTCGATTGATTTTTGCCCATGAACTAGAATAGTTAATTTTGTGCCTATAAGTGCTTAAATTCACTGTGAAGGTTAAAAGTTGAAAATTGATTGTTAAACTTAGTGGGTTTTGGTTGAATATATATTGAGTGAAGTCTCAATATTCTAGCGTTTTCCATTTGTCTTGTATTTTCCCAATGATAGATAGGTTGATGTCTTTCTTAAGGGAAAATCGTCAATTTGATAATCCTTTGTTAAAATTTGGGGGAACTCCAAGTACCCACTGGTAATTAGGCATATGATTAGCTTGTTAAATTGCTTGGGTGTTTGGTAGTGTTGCATTAGGATGTTTAATTTTTGAAAATTGGAATTGGGATGGAATTACCTGTTCTGCGAGCTTGTCTTAGCTTGCCAAGGTGATTAGGCGAATCACCGAGTAATAAGTCCCAATGAGCTTTTAGTTTTGAATTTTTGAACGGGGTACTGTCACCATTTGGCAGGCTTGTCTTAGCTCACCGAACATTCTCGGTGGATCGCTGATTTAGAGCTGGTATCGCCCTTTAGACCTGACCTTGAACTATTTTGCAGTGTCACATTTGGCTGACTTGTATTAGCTCATCGAACAAACTCGATAAATTATCGACTTGGAGCTGACAATATCTCCCTTCATGCCTAAGTCAAATACTTTTTGATGCTGTCAACTTCTACGAGCTCGTCTAAGCTCGCCTAACTTGTTAGGAAAATCACCTTCCCATTCGGCGAGCCTCAAGGCTTGCTTCAACTTTGAACTTTTGTGAACTTCTTTTAAACTAACAATCACTCATTATTTGTTTTTAAATGTTGTGTTTTACAGAAAATGGCCAAAAAATGTCTAGATTCTTCAAAGGTAGTATCTTCAGACTCCAAGTCAGATTCCTTTCCTCCTCCACTTCTGCTTAAAAGGCAAAGATGGGTACTGATAAATGAGCCATCCGAGTAGCAGTAGGTCACTCCACGCACCTCTACGCGTGTGAGTGAAATGCAAAAGAATGTCAAAAAGTTTGCATCAAGGAAAAGGAGCGCAATATGCTCTAAGTTTCCTGAATACCCTACCACAAATGTGAGTACTTCAAGGGTGCTCCCAATAATTTCTCCAAGGGCCCTTTACAGGCTAAAACAAGCTGGGGAGTGGACCATACTAGATGAGAAGCGTTTGTCGATAGATGGGGTCATCAATGACTACACAGCCATATGGGACATGATCAAATTCCATGGGTTTGTTCCATTAATAAAAGCTCGACCTCCGTATGTCCCAATGTGGGTTCGTGAGTTTTATAGCGCCTATGCAAAGGAATTTCCCTAGAAGAGGAAAGGAGTTATTTTGAGACCCCTTGAGGAAATTGAAGTCCGGGAGAAATGGTTTAATGCCATTGGTGATAGATAAGAGATGTCCTAGGCACGAGAGGCAACATGGGTAATTTTAATAAGTTTCATATGAAGTAAAGTTTGGGCGTGTTGAAAGGGTGGTTGGTATGCTTAATCTCATATGTGACTCCTTCATGGTTGGCCGACAGAGTGATGATAGAGAAGAATGAAATAAACACCGCGGCTCGATTCTAGTTTGGGTTCATCAGCAACTTCTTAATTTCGTCTCAAAATGAGTCAATCCTCCGGCATCCAAAGGCCGTCTTGGTAGGCATTATCATTTACTGTAAGGATATCCATAGGGGGGCTACTGTAGAGGAGAATATGGTCATGCGAGAAGGACAGAAGCGAACCTCATTATTGTATCAAATAAAAAGAAATTTCCAATTACTGTTTTGTAGGTTTATCAAATCATGGCACGACATATTGCTCAAACTCCACAATCATTTTTAGGTTCGGGATGGTATCACTAGGCAAAGTTCCCTTTAGCCTTGGATTTAGATTAGTGTCAATTTGACCCACTTGGGTCTCCAGCTGCTTGATAGAAACTGAGTGTTAAGTCACCGTCTAAGATAATGTAGAGAAGTCATTTTTCATATCCTTTAACACCTTATCTGAACCTTCAACCTTGTTGTAGATCCTTACAAGCATGTCTTCAGTCTGGCATCCTTCTAGCTCAGCTGGTTCTTTTGGCCGTGGATGATCATGACGCGGTACGTGTCTATCTTTCACCATCTCCCTATCTCTTCAATTTCCAATCCACTAGTCTTTCCAACCACCATCTTTATCATTGTTCCAACCTTGGTTCCCACCTTGTCATTGATAATTGGTGTGAGAACCGTCCACTTTATTTCACAAGTATTGAACTTCTTCATTGTATAATGCCTTAAATTTGGCATCATCCGAGCAGTGCCTGCTATTGGTTCCAACCGCATTTACTGACTTGGTTCCACCTCCCATGACATGTTTAGACAACAAATTGATTTGGGTCATGATTTTGGCCATGTTCTCATCTCTTTCATGGTCCTTCTCGACTTGTTCCTTGCTTAAACACACTTGTAGATTAGGCACTTGGTCATCTATAGTATGCAATGCTTGGTTCACCTTAGTCATATCATCTATCAATGATGCAACTACATCATACGGTTGTCTGATTAATCTACCATGGACTAATTGATCAACCACATCTTTCTCGACTAATTCAAGGTTGCAATAAAACTATTGAAGCAACAAATTGTCAAGAACGCCAGGCGTTGGACATTGCAAGAGCGAATTCTTGAACCTCAGCCATGTTTCATGAAAAGTCTCTTCTCCAATACGTTTGAAAATTTTGATTTGGAGATGAACTTTAACCATCTTCGAGGGTGGAAAGAATATCTTCGTGAATGCATCATTTAGCTCTTCCCACGAAGTGATTAAATCATTTGGAAACTCTGCCAACCATCATGTAGCCTCTCCCATTAAAGAGAACATGAATAACCTCAACCTTACGGATTCTTGGGAGATATTCTTGAACACAAAGGGATCCTCATTAGCAAGACCCCCAAAAGTTCCTTCTATCTGGAGCAATTGTATCATAGTTCTGGCGATCTGAAACACTTTCCTCCTGATTGTAGGATGGATTGCTCCCATGGTTTGAATGACATTAATGGACATGTCATTTTGATCACCCATGTTGTCATTTTGACCATAGTGAATTTCATTGTCACTCTCATGGTCACTCATTTTGTCAACTTATAAATCAGGCAACAACAACACCAAACAATAAAGCTACTACAAATAAACAAAATTAAAATATAATTTCTCAATTAGAATTCTCAACCACCATTCCCCGACAGTGGCGCCATTTTTTTATAGCGCTTAAATCACCCTTAAAAACAATTTAAAAGAGTAGGCGACCATAGTCAGTAAAAAACCCAATGAAGAGTCGGGGTCGAATCCCACAGGGAATGGTATATTGTTGAAAATTCCTTTTTAACAAACTTGGACTTTAAATTAGCTCATTTGTGATAGTAAGAATAATTAGGTGGACAATACCACCAACTTAATATAAAGATTTTGTTATCAATTATCGAAATTAAACTAAAGTATTCAAGAAATTAAGAGTTAACAAGCAATCTAGAGGTGCGGGGATTGGAAATCGATGTCACGTAGGGATGATTGTGCTGCTCTATAGTGATTAACATTCATGAATAGGCTAAGTCATTTCCATTGACACTAATCATCTTTCGATCTCAAATCATCTATACATACAATCTCCTTTCGGTCTCACCTCATTGTGACTCCTAAACAACCCAATACCTTACTCTATTCTCTCTTTCAAGAATAGGGCAAATAGATCCGACCCATAACCTCTTTTCCAAGAAAGTTACAAATATCAAACCTAAATTACCAGTGTTGAACTAATTACCCACTCCAACCAGTCTCCTATGACCCTCAACTAGAGATCAGAAGTAGGAATTATGTTTGCAACCTTAATTTATCACTCATTACGAAATTCAGCCTTTGATGCCTAAATATGCGTTCGATTTCTGGATTAGGTAAAGATATTTTGATACATTGATATAACTTTAATTTAGGACAAAAAAAATCAAAAATCTTCTTTATTTTTTTTAAATTTCATGTGAAGTTAGATAATTTTTTAAAAATGAAAGGAGTATTTGATATTATTGAGTACGATGTAATGGTGACAACTTTAAATCATCCAAAAAGAGCTTGAGATCAGATGGACGTGTTGAGTTGCTTTTTTCATGTTGAAGTTTTGGCTGCGACACATTTGAATTAGATGTACCAAAGGAATGCAACTGTTACAGTAGATATTGTACAAGTGGGCCTTGCTTGGGCTATTTGTTCTTCATCACTAACTAAAAATGCAAACTTCAACAACACCAGCATGATATTGTACTTACTGAATATGAAAGAATTGTTAGTAGTTTGCCTTTTGAAGACTTGAACAAATATCTAAAAAAAATGTTGGGGTATGTCTGGCATACAATCTCTCTAGAATCTCTCAAAAAGGTATACACGTAAGGTTTTTTCCATTCACTCTGACATGGGAAATAACTACATGGTTAGGAAAGCTACCTCAAGCATCCATCTCTACATGGTCAAAACTTACAATAACATTCTTGGAGAGGTTCTTTCCTCCAAGAATGTAAAGGAAGAACGAAACAGAAATAGAGAATCAAGGTTTAACCCAAAAAAGCACTTTAATATAAACATGAATTAGTACTACAACCGTTCAATACTCAAAATAACAACAATACAAGAAAAAGGGGAATATTGGCACGAAGGCCCTCACCCCACCCAAAAATAGAATGCAGTGTCCTCAATGCAAATCAAATAAAGGTACTGGGAGGATAAGATAAAGGGTACCCTTGATAGGCTATGCATGTGGAACACTCACATCTGGAGTCTTGGGTGGTGAATCAAGAGGTGCATCGATGCGCGGAAAGAGGATCACTAGAGGCGGCAAGGAAGGGTCAACTCAGGCATCAATGCCCAACGAAGCAGTACAAGGGATGGGAGAGTCTGGAGTGACTCCACTAGACCCAACCTCTGAAGTCTCTGGAATAGATCTCTCTAGCGCTGCCTCAATAATGACCTCATTAGTCTCCTAGAGCTTTGACAGTGTCTCAGCAATCCCCTGCTCATCAACCCGCAACTCCCCCTCATCATTCTCCTCGACCCTCTCACTCTCATCCTCAGCCACAGTCTCATTATGCACTACAACCCGAGGCTCAGAAACTAATACATCTGGAAGGGGAACTGTTGCCTCCCCAATACACACGCAAGTGTATGTGATCGCGCAGGTAATATAGATTTTTAAAGAAATGAGTTATCATTCCCAAGGGACTTATGACCAATTTATATCTAACACTTAATTCTACAAATAAAAGTAAAAGTAACTGTTTAAGAGATTGTGATGATTGTTAACTACTATTGATTATGCAATAAATAAAAGTAATCAATAGTGAATGACTTTTAGATGATATTTCAAGCAAGTAAAAGACAATCCCAGGGCTGCAGCATGTAACAAATCTCATGTATCATATTATCGGCTTAGAACTAACTTTAGTTGTCAAGTTACTGGTTTATAGGGTTAATTATATAAGTCGGGCTATACACCTCTCGTATCCTACTCCAGTTAGCTATCTAATTACATCGTTGAGCGGGGATAAATAGACTAACTGGAAAGCATTTATATTTCATCCTATTTCATAACCAAGAAAAGTGTTCGTCCGGGCGTCACTCCTGAACACTAATCACCTCAATCAAATGGGTAGACCGAGCACTCTATATTCTCTGGTCTATCTAACCTCTTATCTCCCAATTTTAAGATTAGACAATATATTTATCTTATGGTGATCAAGCATAAAATACTAAAACAAGAATATAGAAACAACTTATAATGACAACTAATAATTAATTCAAAAAGCCTTTAATAATCAACAATC
The DNA here is from genome assembly GCA_029582725.1 of Solanum chiquidenum. Taxonomy (NCBI): domain Eukaryota; kingdom Viridiplantae; phylum Streptophyta; class Magnoliopsida; order Solanales; family Solanaceae; genus Solanum; species Solanum chiquidenum. The sequence continues at coordinate 23,956 of JAJOOS010008600.1, forward strand.
CATTCGTAGCTACAATCCTAGAACTAAGGCGTTTAGCCACTCATGCTATTAAAAAACCACAAAATACAAATTGTTCAAGTGATTTCCGGAAAATAGAAGAGTTAGAAGATCAAAACCTATTACAAACGTTGATACTTGCTCTTTCACACCCAATAAAAGTCGAACCCTAACTATGGAGCCCTAAGGGTCTATTTATAAGAGTTGGAAAAGTTGTATACAAAACCTAGTACAATTAGGAAGCCTTTTTTAACACTTTTAAGCTGGAAAAGTCGGGATAGTAATGGTGTGGCGCGCCTCCCATCGCACCTGAACTTTGTTGCAGTCATTTTCACCTTGGCGCGCCGCACCCAGCAGAGCACCACAAAACTGCTTCAGTCCTCTAAGCCTTGGCGCTTCGTGCCTCTCAGTACGCCACAAACAGGACTCTGTCTTTCAGGCCTTGGCGCAACGCGCGCAACAGTACGCCAGGCACTGTTGATTTTTGCCTTAGTCATTTTCTTGCATGTCTTTGCTCCTTCTTCCTTCATTTCAACTCCAATTCCTTCGAGAGTTCCTGAAACAACTAATCATGTGTGTAATTGTACAATCATCATAAGTTACACCAAAAATCAAGCTAATAACTAAAGATCATTCTTCAATCTAATCACTTCATGGGCAAATATTGACAACTTAGGCATATAAATATGCCTAAGATCAGGAACCTCTCCCCAAATAATAACGATATTCGTCGATAGTAACTAGACCACCTCTGCTCGCAGGGTAGCAATCTCAGCCCTCATAGTGTCTAGTGCACCAAAGCTACCATCATCCTTCTCCCTAGCCTCTATCCTAGAATCAAGATCATCCAGCCTCAACTCAATAGCCCCCTCACACCTGACCACCCACTCAGTCAAAGGAGTCAAGGCCTTCTTAATAGCCTAGTTGATGAGATTGGGCATGTCCATCTCAACCCGGGTAGTTTAAATATATATTGACCAAGCAAGGTTTCTCATCTGGTAGATCATGGACTAGGTCAAAGAGGGACGGTCAATAAGAGAGGACGGAGGCCTCACAACATGCAAAAATAGGAAGATAAGGACCAACAATGGAGAAAGGTTTGGAAGTACCTTCCTGCTCCACAGAAGGAGCATGTGTGCTATCCTCCGATGCAAAGGTAGTGAGGTCAACCACGGGCGTGGAATTTTGTGATGGCGTCTTCCTCTGAGCCGTATCATCTTGCAAATACTCGCCATCGATCCTTCGAATGTCAGGAGAAGACTGGTGTGATCCTAATATATATTTTCCCCTGAAAGGGAACTTCCATTCTCTTGCACAGCTGAGTAATCAGATCAGGAAGGGAAGAGAGGTTTCCTTTTGTCTGGCCAAGAGTAATATCTCCTCCATAATTTTGTCGTTAACATTGATCTTCTCTTTCTCAATAATAAAATCTACTAGAATTGCCTTTGGATGCCAGAGTATTGATTCATATAGGGATGTCATCACGTTGCTGCTGATAAACCCCAACTTGTATCTTGTCATGATGTTCAGGTCTTTCTTCTCTATCTTGCCACCTTCACCCACCCAAGAAAGAGTAAACTCACAAGATATCAAAGGGTCCAACCACTCCTTTAATGCATCTAAAGTCTTAGTTACCCAAGTCTTATACACATCAACCTGATTTTCTGAGGTGCACACTGCTACACTAATTTCTTTGGCATGACACTGAACCATTTTACCCCGTAATTTGACATCATCTACTGTCTTCCAGACAGTCCCTTTCCTCTCTTCGAAAAAGACTTGGCATAGCCATCATTAAACTCTTGTACCCACTTTGGCACATAGGGTTAACTGGCTTTTGTAACTTCTCCATCTTGTGAAATTTCATGACCATGTCAGTTGAGAGTCAATGCTCTTCTAAAATTATTTGTTCCCCTTCTTCCTTGAGCTTATTGGAGACCTCATACTTATTATTAGGAGAATGCGAGAATCAAGATTTGTATATTTTGGAGGCGACACCAATTTTGAGCAAATATTCAACTGCTTAGTGGCGATGTGATTTCGTACTTTCTTATCCCCCTGCTTGTAGGGGTATGAGGGTTTGTTTGTTGTTTATGTTGTCTCTTTAGTGGAGTAGGAGGAGGACAGTACTCTATATCCGACTAAGTGTCGAAGGAAACCACATGTTTTCCCTTCGTTCTTGCCATTACCTGCAAAGCACATATTCAAACCAAAGATTTGTGAAGGTTAGTTGAAATCAAACTCATATTAAATCATATTTGAAAAATACTCTAGTGGCTCGCCTAACGGGAAGTCAGACCACCAAACAGGATCGATGAACTCCGGCGAGCTCTCTGAAATGGAAAATAGCAAATTACTCAGGGTACAAGCATAAAAGGTGAATTCAATGCAACTCGGTGATTTTACCAGTTGGTTTTGGTGGGTTAAGACAAGTTTGCTGAAACTAATAGAGAAAAGGGAAAGTCATCGCCATCATGGGCGATGTCCTCTCCCACTTGGTGATTCGCTAAATGGATTCGGTGGATCAAGCCAAGCACGCCAAATGGGACAGTACCCAAGGCCATACATATGCTAAAGAAGGTGAGTTGGGTCTTACTCAAAGATTCACCTAACTTCCTTGGCGAGCTAAGACAAGCCCGCCGAACAAGAAATGTTTAGCCTAGAGCCTAATTTTCTCAGATAATTCAACACACGCAACAAATACTAGATTCCCTCTAATAACAATTAAATCACCCTTCAAAACCAAATAAAAAGGGGAGCAATCGTAGTCAGTAAAAAACCCAACAAAGAGTCGAGATCGAATCTCACAAAGAACGGTATATTGTAGAGATTTTTTTATCGAGAGATTACAATTTTAAATCAGCTGATTTGGAATGTTAAGAAAAATTGGGTGGATGGTACCACCAACTTAATATCATTTTTTTGTTATCAATTATCACAATTAAACTAAGATTTAAATGAAATCAAGAATTAACAAGAAATCTAGGGGTGCGGGGACTGAATATTAATGTCATTTAGGGATCAATGTGCTGCTTTATAGTGATGTGCATACATGAATAGGCTAAGTCATCCTCAATAACGCTAATTATCTTTCTATCTCAAAGCATCTACGCTTAGAATCTCCTTTCAGTCTCATCTAATGTCAATTCTTAACAACCTAATACTTTACTCTATCCCCTCTTTCAAGAATAGGGCAAATAGATCTAACCCATAACCTCTCTTTCGGAAGGCGGATCACCAAATAGGATCGGTGAACTCTGATGAGCCCGTCGAAATAGACAACAACCAATTACTCAGGGTTTAAGCATAAAAGGGAAAGTCAATGCCAACTCGGCGATTTGTCGAATTGGTTTTGCCAGTCTAAGACAAGTTCACCAAAATGGACAATGCAAAAGGGAAAGTAATATGTCCTCTCCTACTCAGCGATTTCCGAAGTGGGTTCGGTGGACTAAGACAAGCATGCAAATGGGACAGTACCCAAGGCCGTGCATATGCTAAAGAAGGCGAACTGGGTCTTACTCAATGATTCGCCTAACTTCCTTGGCGAGCTAAGACAAGCCCTCTTAACAAGAAATTTCAGCCCACTTCCTAATTTTCATAGATAAACCAACACATACAACAAATACTGGTTTCCCCCAACATTACAATCCACCTATATGTTTTTCTACCCATGTGTCACACCCCGAGCTACCCCCGAGATGCGGACACGGTACCTAGGATCACAAGTGACCCCAAGCTAACCCTGCTGGCATGACATGAGCATACTAAGAATAATAATCACTGATGCGGAAGCTAATCATAAGTAAATCTGAAATGATGGGGAATACCTATATACTAAAACTGAATATATCAAATCTAAGAGTTTTAATACAAAAGAAATATCAAACTCAAATACTAAGTTGAATCTAACTATGTCTGAAAATAGCCTCTAACTGACTAGAAGTGCTGGGACATGCCCCAGCTAAATCTAGCAAAACTGAAACTAAACGAGTGAAAACTGAAAGATAACATGACTATTGTCCTCGAAAAATGAGGACTCACCACTGATGCTACTGAACTGGAAATCGGGAACCGATCTAAGCGTGATCTGGATGCTGAGAACCTGAACCTACATTACGAGAAGTGTAGCGTAGAGTATACGACAGTACTTGAAAGGTACTGAGTGTGAAGGATAGAGTAATACTGAAATAAACATATAACTGAACAAGCAATAAAGCAAGAGCATAATCTGAACATGATATAGTTATTGAATACTGATCTAATTGAATGCAATGACCAATTTATATATGTTGAGACTGAATATTGACTGTATTAAAATGTGGTCAATGTAATGGAGTCTGACTGAACCGTAAGCTACTAATAACCGATAATAAAACCACATGAGCTAAATGTGGAGTCTGATGTATACGCCTCATCGAGAGGACCCAATACACCCAGCCAAAGGTGTAGAGGCATGCTGGCGTGATCACTAAAACGATGCCCACAGAGGAGACTTACAACCTATGTGGCTCGTAGTTATAGGACTATATGGGTGACTGACCCTAGTCCAACTCGGTATTATGCTACTCCCAATAGATTAAATAATTAACACATTATGACTGATTTCTGTTGTAAACTGGATAGCTCAAAACTAACATGCAAACTGGGAATGTACATTTATATACTGATAAAGACATATTCAAAAACTGAGGCATGTATATCTAAAATATTGAAATAACTGGCCTAGCATATGTAATTCAAGAACTAAGGAAAATACATAGCTAGGGTTCTAGAATTCATGCAATAAACTGAGTAATAACATGGTAATCTAATTCAGAACATTAAACTAACTATTTCATAATAATCTGCTATAGTTCTAGAAATCCTAGGTTTGTTCATAATAAGGGAATCAATAAACTGACTGAATTCTAGGGACCTAATGGATGAAAGGAATCCACTAGTGAAATCCCACATACCTGGTGATGAATTCCACAGAAAAATCTTTCAATTTCGGGGCTGGAACTGATGGAACCTTGTTGCTTTCTTGAATTAGGGTTCTTGACCTCTTTTATCTTCTTATGCTCTAAGTTTCTAAGTTTTGATTAAAAAATTAACTTAGGTAAATTCTAGTTATGTTTCTAGGCTAAAACTAACCAAAACCACATAGTTTAGGGTTAAAACGATGTAGTTTAGGGGTTCAACACATAAGGAAAAGACCAAAAGACCCCTGACTTAAAATTTGTTAAAGCGACCTACGGACTGATCAACCATCCGTCGATGGATCCATGATCCGTCTTGTCAGTCCGTCGATAACTTTAGAGACCAGGTTCTGAGGGTCTCGACCTACGGACTGATCGATGATCTGTCGATGGATCCACAATCCATCATGTTAGTCCGTCGATCGACTTTAGAGACTAAGTTCTGAGGGGCTCGACCTACGGATTGATCGATGATCCGTCGATGGATCCACGATCCATCATGTCAGTCTGTGGGTCATGCCTTAGAATGGATTTTGTCTGAGTTTCTAGGGAGGGTTGCAGATACGAACCACGGACCACCAGCACGGGTTGTAGGTCACCATACGGTCCGTGGGTGGCAACTGTAGGTTGCACCTACAACTTCTGGAAATCTGCATTAAGTTCTATTTTCGGATACGGGGTGTTACATTATCTCCCCCTTGGGGACATTCGTCCTCGAATGAAGACTAAACTAGCTGAATAGGGAGGGTAAGAGCTGCAAACCCTACTACTAAGCATTGTGAACTGATTTTCTGACTGAACATAGTTCCAAGAACATGCAAATACACTGAAAATGCAAGTACTAACTGAAGGAGCATAATACTAAGACTGAATATACGCAAGAATGACTGAAAAACTGATGAGGAACTACTACCTCAAGCTGGAGTGGAATCGGAAGGAAAGAGGTGAGGGTACTTTGACTTCATGGCTGCTTCTGCTTCCCAAGTAGTTCCTTCCCTGTACGGACTGACTCCTCCACAAAACCTTGATTGAAGCGACTTCTTTGTATCTCAACCTTCTAAATTGATGATCAAGAATCTCAACTGGTACATCCTTATAAGAAAGACTACATTTCACGGCCACACTCTCTAATGGCACCACGGATGCTGGATCACCCACACACTTCTTAAAAAGTGAGATGTGGAAGATAGGATACACTGCTGCTAGTTCTGCTGGCAACTCTAACTCATAAGCCACTTTACCAATCCTTTTCAGAATCTTGTAAGGGCCTATATATCTATGAATAAGCTTCCCTTTCTTTCCAAATCTCATCACCCCTTTCATAGGTGATACCTTCAGGTAAACCCACTCATCGGCTTGGAACTCTAGTTCCCCTCTCCTTACATCTTCATAAGACTTCTGGCGACTCTTCAGTCTTAAGTCTATCTCTGATGAGTTGCACCTTCTCCAAAGCATCATGGACTGAATCTGGTTCTATCAAGGCTACTTCACCTACTTCAAACCAACCAACAGGAGATTTGCATCTACGCCCATACAATAACTCATAAGGGGCCATCTGAATGTTGGAATGGTAGCTATTATTATAGGCGAATTCTATAAGAGGGAGGTGATCATCCCAACTACCCTTGAAGTCGATCACATAAGCTCTCAACATGTCCTCTAAGGTTTGAATGGTACGCTATGCCTGACCATCCGTCTGTGGATGAAATGATGTGCTAAGGTTAATTTGAGTACCAAGACCTTTCTGAAATACTTCCATAAAGGAGAGGTAAACTGAGGACCTCTATCTGAGATGATAGAAAAAGGAACCCATGCAACCTGACTATCTCACTAATGTAAAGCTTGGCGTAGTCCTCCTCCAACTGTAGTCTTGACCGCCAAAAAGCGACCAGACTTAGTAATGATGTTTGCGTAATCAAGACACAACTTCCAATGCAAGTGTCTACGATCGTACAATAGTATAATAAACCAACCAAGGGTTGGGATCGTTCCCACATGGAGTGGTTTTGAGAATTAGTAGAAAAATAAAATTTAGTTCTAATAAGTCATAGTTGAAAACATTGTCGAATAAAAACATACTAAATTAAAGGGGTGACACAAAAGCGTCAATTAACAAGGGTTTTTTTTTGTCACAAGTAAGCAAAAATGCAAAGAGTACTAACCAAGAAGATGGGGTTCTTGGGATGTGATAGGAATATGGGATAAACTAAACTATTGGGTACATGTTTTTGATAATAAATCTGTTGAATATTTGTGACTAGGCATGAAGAAAAGCCTCCGCCTTAGCCCACTCACTCTCTCGAGCAGAGTGTGTGGGAGAAGGACTAGGGTTCACTGTCTCAAGCTTAACCTCATGTCGACCCATGATGCTTATCGTGACCAACGACACTAACTACGGTTCGAGTGTCTACGATCGTCGATATTATAGTAACCCAACCAAGGGTTGGGGTCGTTTCCCAATGGAGCGGTCTTGAGAATTAATAGAAAAACAAAATCTAGTTCTAACTAGTCGTAGCTAAAGACATTAAAGATTAAAAACATTGTAAATCGAAGGGGGGACACAAAAGTTTCAAATATCAATTTGGGGTTTTTGTCACAAGTAAGTAAAAACAACAGAAATAACAAGAAAATCAAGTATGGGGAAGAGTTCTTGGGATGTGACCATAATACAAGTTGAGATAAAGGGTTGGGTGCATGCTTTCGATAGGAAATTTGTAAGATAATAATGACTAGGCTAAGCTTTAGATGGAAATAAGTTCCCTCTCGGGCAACTTACCCTGTTTCAAATGCGTACCTTTCGGACTCCATTTGCCGCATGAAGACCAGCCTACGCCTTACCCCACCCACTCTCTCGAGCTGAGTGTTAGGATATGGGACTAGGGCTCACCCTCTCGGGCTGAACCTCATGTTGATCCACTCCTTAGGCCATCAGTCTAGTGGTCTTGGTTTCGCGTCCTCCCTCTCGAGCGAGCCGAAAACACATGGGTGGATTTGTATTTGCAACTACAAATCCATTAAATTAAACCACAACTACTAGGTGAAATCATCATTAAAATACATCAAACCTATCAACAAGCAAGACCCAACAATAATATCAACACATATTTTCTAAATCACACCCCAAGAATGGGGGTTTTTAGCCACACATCAAGAAACAACAAAATACACCTAAAATAATAGTGAAATCAAATGGATATAAGAAATTACACCATGATTTAAGTAAAGGAAGAAGAATGGAGAAGACCCACTTCCAACTTGGGGAAGATGAGCTACTTTCTTCAAGTCTCCCAAAAACCTTCTCCAAACTTGAGAGTAAAATGTACTAAAAATTATATTTTTTAAAATTTTATACTAAAAATGTAATGCTAAAAACTTATATTAAGCTATAACTCTCAACGAGTATTTATAGTTTTCAAAAACTTGTGTTGTAGTGGATCATTGGCGACATTAGTCAGAATCGCCGATCGACTCGGCGATTCGCCCTTAGGTGCAGTTCATCGTCGTCTTGCACCATCCTTCGACATCGTCGTGCCCTGTGTCATTAGGTGACATAGTACTGCTTGGCGGAACTATTCGGCGACACGCCGAATGCTTCTTTAATCGCCTTTTGATCTACTTTCTTCAGGGCTTCGCGTACTGGAACAAAGAGCAGAGTGCGTCCCTTTGGCGATTCACCAAGTATGCTTGGCTATGCTCAGGCTTCAGCTTCTTTGTTCTTTTCTGCCTCTTTGTTCCTTTTTGTGCCTAAGTGTCCATGCTTCCACTAAAGCTTCAAATACCTGAAACTTAAGCATTTTTATCAGATATTGAGATAAAATAAGCATTTGAGGACACTATTTTCTATTAAAATAAAGCCCTAAATGAGTCCAATTTGTGGACTCATCAACACCCCCAACTTAAACTTTTGCTTGTCCTCAAGCAAACTCAAGTTCAGTCGTTCAAAAAGGAGGTGTCTCAAACAGTGCTACACAAGACTCAATCATGAATGCACACAACAAAACTTCGAACTACTTATGCGGAGATTCAATTGTGTACTCAAAGATTCAAGTTGTGACACACCATTATCAAAGATTCTCATGCTCACAATACTTGCTACTAATGCAAGTTCAAGCTCAACAAAAGTATCTAAATGCCCTCACACAAAGAATGATTCCATATTCACACACATGAGTTAATCAATTTAAGATCAGGAATCAGATGCAACGCTCACACTCAAAAAGTGGAACACAATGCATGTTTTCACCCATAGGTTTGCCCTTATTTTCCAATCGACTTTCGGCTCTGCTTTCTCAAGATCAAAAAAGTATTTTCAAGGGTTGTAATGAGGCTGAGTGCAAAGGTATGGTCATTTAGGCTCAGCGACTTCATCATCCTCGTGAGATGTGGTGTTCTCAAAACGTCCATTTTCCTTCCCTTATCACTTTTCTTCGAGTGCTTCTAAGTCATCCTTTCATTCGCTTTCCATGTATTACTTGGAAACCCAATTCCTTTTGCACTTTTATTCCAAAATTATTATATATATATATATATATATATATATTTATATATTTATATATTTATATATTTTTTATTTTTTATTTTGGAGGGTTTCCATTTTGTTTTGCAATACCATGGGTTAGAGAGACTTTTTCTTGCACTTCTTGACTTCTCCTTTTCCTTTTCACCACACCCCCAACTTAAAATTTTGGCCTAAGTTGGTTATTCACTAAATCACAACTCAAGAGGACTATAGGTAGTGAGGTTAAGTAAGGTCTAGGATTCATCAAGGTTCTTCCAAAGAAAGGTAAGACTCAAGGGGTGCTCAAAAGAGTTTTACACGCTCACAGATAGGCCACAAAAGAGGTATATGTCAAATTTGTCTCACACTCTTTAAAGTTGACTAAGATCATAACAAGAGGACACATTTCTAAATCAATCAGACTAACAGAGCAAATTATGGGTTTATTCATGCATAGTTCAAAGTAAGCTAATCACACAAGGCATCGACACTTAAGTCGAACAAGACTACACTTTCGCTAGTGTGCAACGGTCATTACAAGAGAATCAATTCGATAAATGGCTAATCACAACAAGATGCAAGGAGTTCACATATTGTCTATGCAACTTCATTTGGTCTCATTGTAGCCGCACATTCATGTTCGTTCGATTGAGAGAACTATTCAAGTCATCAGTATTGATCAGAATCGAGACTTAAATTTTACAAAAGAACAACCACTTTCAACACAATTCGGAAGGGTCAAAATTTGCATCACTTAAAATCAAAAAGAGGAGCCATGAGCTCAAACATCCACGAAAGGCAATATATAAAAAGAAACAGACAACCCAAATATACAAAACACGAATCACAAATAGCACATAAAAGGTGAGCCTCACCCCCACCACACATAAAAGCAATTTGTCCTCCAATGCAATTAAGACATAATCCGAAAGGCAAAATAAACAAAGACAGAAAGGAAGGTAAAGAGGGGATCTTGGCTAATAGGTCGCTTCATCTGTCTGGGCATCAGTACTTGGAGTGACCACCAGAAGATCCAGCTCCACTGAATCCATCGGCAGGAAACTTTGCCATGGAAGCTTGCACAGCAACATCTATCATGATTTCTTTAATCTCGACTATGTCGTCCGCTGTAACTTCCTTAAATATCTCATCGTCAGTTTCTGCCTCTGATTCAGGATCAACTGTACGCCTCATTCCATCTCCATGTCATGCAGTAGTCTGAGGCATTTTAGGCATATCTGAAATCTTTATTGTTCCAAAGACCATGGACACATCGGTGGACTTCATGTGGTCTATATCTTTTTGCAGTTCAGCAATGGAAGCTTTTAAAGTCGTCACCTCCTCTGTGGATCCTTGGTTGTCCTCACACACCGCTATTCTGGCCGTTAGGGCATCAATGGTAGTGCTCAGAGGTGTCATAACATCAGTTAAGGCAATCTAAATTATGCCTGGAACAAAGGCCTCTAGGAGAGCAGCTCGACGATCAACAGAAAGAGACAGATGTCCCATCCAGAGTAGGGACGCCCGGGTGAGTGGAAGTCGGGAATCAGCAGCAACAGTGGTGGGTCTAGGCGATCGTGCAGCAGCAGAAGAACCTAGAGAATCAGCGGGAATAATAGTGGCAATGGATATACTTGAAGGCCCAGGGGTCGGAGTAGATAGAGGTGCCTCTGCAGGCGATGATTCTGTGTTTACTAGCTCCATCGATGTTTCTTTTTTCCTTTCTGCTTGATCCTTAAGATACTCGGCTTCGATCCTCCGGATATCAGTAGAGGCTGTGGGGATCACTTTTACATCCTTCTTAACATCGCAAGGCACCTGGGCTCGTTTGCATAATTATGTGATCAAGACTGGAAATGGAAGTGAGGTTCGGCTCTATCTTGCACGTATGATTATCTCTGAAGTAATGATTGTACCCAAGTTTATCTGAGTCTCCTCTATGACGCAACCTAGGCAAACTGCCTTGGCAATGCGAAGGATCGACTCATTTTGGGATGGAATAATTGTGTTGCTGATAAAACCGAACCAGAACCTTGCGGCTATGTTTAGTTCTTTCTTTTCAATCGGAACTCCTTCCGCCGCCTACTTTGGAGTTTCATCTGCAATTAGTGGGGCTAACCACTCTTTCATCTCATCCAGCTTCTTTGTTCTGATCAAGTACTGACAGTGATCCCAAATATTTATGGGCATGCCCAAGACTGCATTGATTTCCTCATTATCACACTTCACTCTCCTGCCTCTGACAACCACATAGCTAACTTCTTTGAAGGATGCTGCTAGTTGCTTTTGCTAAGGTATTCGTGCACTATATGCACTGTAGAACTCTCTTACCCATTTTGGAATATAAGGGCCACGGGGTTTGGTGAAGATTTGGAACTTGTGGTATCTCAGACACTCCATTATGTCTAGGTATCTATCTATAACCCCGTCTATGGACAAATGCTTTTCTTCCAGAATTTTCCTCATCCCCTCAGCCTTTACTCGATTTATTAATTTAGGTTGAGGACCTTGTAATGGAGGTGCTAATACTATTGTCTGCGCTGGAACTGGAAGTGTAGTAATTGTAGGCTGGGGAGTCCTGGCCTTGGATTAATCATTCATCTTCTTAATTCGCCGCTCAGCCCTTTGTGCTATTGACATATCATTCGCATCAGAACCCACACCTTCTCTTTTAGATGGGTTGGGGTCATTTCTATAAAAGCCATTATGTTCAGTGCTTGCATCTGATAATTCAAGGGCCTTGTGTTTGCCCTTCCCTTTTTCGCAAGTTGTGGAAAGTTTAGCAACTTTGCTTCTAAATGTATCTGCATCCTCGTTCATTGTAATCCCTTTTGTTCTACTTTGGGGTGGCTTTCTTCTTCCTGCAACTTTGGATCTAGCCATTTCTACAAAGAATTCAAAAAAGTTAAAACAACTAAATCGAGTTTAGAGAAACACAATTACAGAAGGACTTGCCGAATAGATCGGCGAATCGCTGACTGATTTTGGCAATCAATATTTCTGACCGAAAGTTACAGAACACTGATTACAAGCAACATGAAGTTAAAGGTAAGATGGGATAATTTGGCGAATCGCCAAGTAATTCGGCAAACTCGCCTTAGCACACTGATTAGTCTAAATTCATCAGAAAGGCACATCACATGACATAGGATGAAATTACTTGCAATGAGAACATACATATCACAATTAAATGCAGGGTTTGGAGAGCCAACCTTTTAGGCAGATTAGATCGAGATTGTGATGCTAAGCAGCAGGTTATCACAGATCCAAGCACTACTCAGGCAGCTAAATACTTACAAGTTGCAAAAATGCTTAAAATACGAAGTAGGCGCGATTTTGCGAGAATCGAGAGTGAGAGGGTATGTAAAAGGATTGAAAGTTAATACCCGTGGTTTTATAAAACCCATCCAGATCTCACCCATTTGGCGACATTAGTTGGATTTTCTTCGCTACTCGGTGATCCGCCGAGTTTTCATCTTTCTCGTCGAGTTTTACAGGACCCTTAGTCAAAGTGAAGATCCAAACGGCGGTCTTTGTAGCGGTCGACGATCTTGTCGGTGCTTTGCCAATTGGACTTGAGTAATTCATCCTGTACTTCTCACAAACTTTTCATGCCCCAATCCAACAAAATCAAAACACTTTTATTTCAAAAATAACAAATTAAAGTAGTTAAGGGTTTTGGGTTGCCTCCCAAACAACACCTTAGTTAACGTCGTGGCACGACGTGGGTTAGCACCTAGATTTCACTTTTGGGGTCAGCCAAAACATCATTTGGCAACCCCTTGTCTTGTGCCTGAT
>JAJOOS010008601.1:0-35462 GCA_029582725.1 Solanum chiquidenum
TAAATCAAAACGATAATTAATATATACAGATCATAATAGTTATATCAGAATTAAGAATATAAGTACATTTAATAGTTTAGAGAATATGTTTTTGTCAGTTAGTCTAAAACAACTATCTCTAATCGGTCCCGTTCAATACATACAAAATGTACTAGCACAAGAAGTTGGAACTATACCGTTCCCATAATCAGGATAAATTACATATAATCTTGTGCTACATTCGTACCCGATGGCATGTCCAATTTCCATCCTAGATTGTGAACAAAAAACTTTATACTTATAAGAACCGATGATTTAATCCTCTGTGTATAAGCTAAAACTCTACACACTAAATCATCTACTATATAAGTAAATAGACACCATAAACGAATATATGATTTATTAAAATTGAGCAAATATTTATTCTATAATAAATATTATATCTTAACATATGGTTAATAGTATATATCCCAACAATCTCCCACTTAGACTTTTAACCATCACAATTATTATAATGTACTATATCTAAATACATGGTTAATAGTATATACCCTAACAATCTCCCACTTAGATGTTTAATCTTGAAATTGTTAGAATACTATGTCTAAACACATGATTAATATAGTATATATCTAACAATCTCCCACTTATACTCTTAATTATGCATTTACAACTTTCACAGGCATTCTTTTATTTCTTATCGAAAAAAAATTACCAAGTTATTTCTCATGCAATTTTGTCTAGTAGTGCTTCGTCGTAACAAATCGATTTTGTACTAGATCTTGAGAGACCTCATCATGAAACTCTACAAGAGTGTACTTCTTTTCAAGAGTTTTATCATGAAAGTTTTCTCACATATGCAAAAACAAATCAATCTTCATTATGACTCTCCCACTACGACTAAGCACTATTACATAATCACACTTTCATGTCATTGAGTCTTAATATTTTCTTCAAAATCTTTCGATATTGAAATATTAACAACTTTTCATGAAATGTTCTTTTAATTTGCTCAACATCAATCCCACTACTTGAGATAGTAGTTTTCTTATGTCTAGCAACGTTTCTCCCACTACATAAATGCAATGGAACATTAATTCTGACATACCCATTGGATTTTCTTGAGCGTATGAATTTACAATTGACTTATTTATTATTTCTTTGTTCAATTTCTGTAAAACTAGTTTACTTCTAGGAACATGGTTTACCAAATAATCATTTTCTAGAAATCAGACAGTTGTGTTAACAATTGTCTTATTTTCTTTAGGACACTACAATAAATCTTCTTTCATTCTTTAGGATATCCAATTAACACACACATTCCGTTCTTAATTTCAATTTTTTTATTCTCCCACTCAGCACATATGCTGAACAATCCTATATCTGAACATGTCACAGATTAGACTTACGTCAAATCCAACTAGTTCTATAGTTGTTCAAGTACTGATTTGAAAGAAATTGAATTCAGAATGTGATTTGTAGTTATTAGAACCTATCCCAAAAGAAACAAAATAACTAATAATAAGTCAATAATTAATCGTATCATCTTCATAAGAGTCTACTTCTTTTCTCTTCTACACCAATCTATTATTATAGAGTGCCTGGTGTAGACAATTGAAATGCATTCTATAAGATAAGTGACTCATGAGCTATGCACAGAGGTTTACGTCACTACAATCAGATTGCAGTGACTTTATATATTTTTCATGATGCTATTTTCATGTGTTTTAAATATTTTGAGCGGATAATATATAAAAAGACTCAAAATATCGAGAAGAACTCCTAGCTAAAATTTGAGATTCTTTAGAGGATATTTGAGTTGGATGTTCATTGACATCCGCCATTAAAGAGTTTCAAAACTGATATTTTAAAATTCGACATGTTGCAAACGTGAATCATTTCGAGTAAATAACATATCATAAGATTCAAAACATAGACATGCGATCATATCTAAAATTTGAAACGGTTTAGAAAATATTTGACTTGGAGAAGATTGAAAAAAATATCTCGTGAGGAAGATGAAATATTGCAATGTATACACATTGTATAAATAGTGTATACAGATATATATACATCTCTAATACATAATTATACATCATATATACCTGGTTATACAATTTGGATACATTACATATTAATACAACCATTTTAATTGACTTTTTTGTCCACTTGTTCAGTTACGTTAGAATTTATTAAATAAATAATAAATGATATAAAAATTGATTTTTGTTATAAATTTATTGAATTAGTGGATTGTTCATTTACTCCATACATGAACTACTTACATTCATGTATGTATATTCTTTAGGTTTTATGAACCATTTGGGATAATAATGTATACATTAAATTGGGTATTTAACATAGTGACTTTTGGAGTAATTTCTCAACTTATAAATAGGGTTGTCATCCACCATTGTATGACACTCAAAGACATTTAAATAAGATGATCTCTAGATTCTACTTTTCATATCTTTTGTCTATATTATTTGTAGTATATTTCTTATGTTTAACAACACGTTATCGGCACGAGACTCTAGCCAACTAAGATTAAGATTTAATTAATTTCTTCAACTCATGTTCTAGTTGATCCCGTTATAAGAATCAAAAATGAAAAATGATTACTTCTGCAATCAAGAATATTATATGCATAAAATCAGGTAGATATTTTTTTAGAATCTTTTTATGATTTAGAATTAAGTTTCAATTGATACTTGACAATACAATAGTATTCAGTCACTAGCATTGACCAAGAACCAAAGACATATACTAATATTGGTTGAATATTTTCTCCTCCATAAAATTTCTTAAATGGGAGAAGGTATAAATTTTTGATAACATAAGTTTGTTTAACTGCAAATAAAGAACGAAGAGCTCTTTGGTAAGATTGAGAGCATAAATGAGTCACATTTTTATTCATTTATATTTTAAAAATGGATATAATATAATTGATAGAGTATTATTTTGATTACCCTAATCTCATTATAAGAAATTAGACTTTTAACGATCAGAGTCCCTCATACATGAAATCACAAGCGACAAGAGGAAGCCAATCTTTAACACGCCCTACAATAGGATCAAGAAAAAGAAACCCAACCTTGCTCCTCCTCCTCCAACATCCTCTTCTTCTCGGAATGATCTTTTAGTCATTGTATACGTCATTCGATGGTACACAAGAACATTATTCCTAAATCTTTTACTTTTCGTCCTTCTCCTATGCCTAAATCAGCTTCACAGAAAAATTCATCTTCCTTCTCCAAGCCCACTTCCAAAAACCCTACTGGTCCTTCGAAATGAGTTTCCAAACTTGTTCCATCAGAAGATTCTAACTCTAAGGCTACATAGACTACTATTGAAGTTTATGATACCACCGACTCTGATCTGTTGAGCCTTATTCATTTCCAAAAACAATCTTTCATTTGAGGAAGGGTGATCATTGGTTTTTGTGGTCCTGATATGAATGAACTTCTTGCAAAATTGGGAGTCCAATGTTGGAAAAAATTGTTCCTACAAGAAAAATGTTCAAAGACAGTTTGCCGAATCTGAGATGACTGAGCAGGGGAGTTGCCCAAGATCCCCTTTTTCTATTGTGCTTTGCATCCATTTGATAGCCGAAGATATTTCTTGTATTCTGGATATTCCTAAAAAGGGATGAGATCACTATGTTAAGAATGAATGGTTGCCTCTAGACAACATGGCTTCTGCGTTTTCAATTTCTCGAAAGTTCTCTAGGTGTCCAAATTTGTCTCAACATAGGAGGTTTAGAAAGAGATTTCAGTTTTACATCAATTGTACTTTGATGCAATGCACAAGGTGATGATTCAAAGAAAGGAAAGATGGATTGAAGCAAGTTATCTTAACTTAATATTAATGAAACTTATGGATACTGAAGGTAAATATAAATTTTCCTAGTATGATAATTCATTATACGTAAAGGGTGCTTATTAAAGATAAGAATGGTCACGCTCTACCCTATGTCTTATGATTTTCCTTAATTATTTATGATTACTATGTCCCGATGCAAATATGGACCTTACAAACAACGAAAAACATGTTGGTAGAATGAACCATTTGGCATTGCTTGCTTCAATGCGCAAGGTTCACACACCACTTTAAAGGCTGCAATTGCCCTCAATGCCAAAGTTGTTGAACTGGAAACTACACGAGTAACTTATGCAAATGAAAATGGTATCGTTGAAACAATGATTAGTGAATTGGAAGCCACCCTTTCAAAGAAGAGAGCAGAGCATGTTGAAACCATTTCTCATATGATCGTGTTGCTTCCATTTGTTTCTCCCCGCTCTTAGTTTTCAATTCATATCCTTCATTTTCAATCTTCTCTTAGTTTATTTTGTTCTTTTTTGCCCTGATATTGTTTATTGTAGTCAAGAACAAACTTAGATGTTTTGTGGAACCATATCTTCTTGTTATATGAAATGATCTTTTTTTTGTTTCAAACATATCTCTTGATCTTATTCATTTTAATATTCTTTTGTGTTATTTCAAATTTTATTTTTGTTTGTCTTGGTGATATCACCAATGTCCATGAGTTATTTATGTCATTCTCTTTGGCAAAATACTTACAAGTTCATTTCTTCGATGATGTCATAAGGGGGAAGAAAGAGTTGTGCAAAATTTATAGCTCATTGGCTAACACGTTTCATTTTAGTATTGAAATGCTTACATGTCTATAGGTAGAGTTGCCATGAATGCACAAAAACAAATTGTATTTCATCATCAAAAATGAGAAATTATTAAATTCCTAAAGCTTTGATAAATGACGATAGCAGATGAAACATGTATGCCAACATGTTCCAATGGAACAATGAAATGACTTATAAAAGTACATGTAGGAGTATGAAATAAATAAATACAAGAGTGTAAAAATCAAGGAATAATACTACTTTTGAGATGAAACTCAAGGAGTCTGATATGAAGAGTTAAAGTCTAACTACAACACAAAAAGAATCAAAGAGTTGCAATTGAATAAAAAGTCAAGTCAAAAGAGTTTGAAAGAAAGAGGAGTTTGAGATGAAGAAACACTCTACGAAGAGCTGAGCTTAAATAGAGGAGTAGTCTTCCAGAGTACTCAAACATTGATATAGCAAAAAGGTAATTGGTATATTCACTTTTTTGAGGTACTGCTGAACTTTGAAGTGACATTTTAAAGAACCAGATCCTACTACCGAATTTATGTTCTAGGTTGTTTTTCTTTGTGTTTTGATGTATTTTTAGTCTAGTGAGTTATAAACTGAAAAAGGATCATAGTTTTCAAGTTGAGGGTAACTCGAAGACTTAGGAACACACACCTTGGAGGTTTGTTCTAGCATAGGGTTTAATTGATTATTCCTTAGGTTACATAACTTTTGTAATCTCTTTTATGGTAAGGCTCGTTAGCATTTAGTGAAGTTGGGAGTAAATCCTATTGTTGCACATGTCGTAATTTTTACACCTTTTAAGTCGTGTGTTTCCACGTAAAATATTGTGTTCTTACTTTATTGTCTACCTCTTCATTGAAACATGTTACGTAACTTGATTCATTTAGATAAAAGTAAAGATAAGATACTTAATTCTAGGTCGCGTAGAATATCAAACATATCAAAACTTGTGGTAATACTTTGATTCAAATTGTGATTTTTAATCACAGGTTGTCTCATAATTATGTTAAGTCACTGTTATATCAAACTTGTAGGTAAATTGTGCCAGAGATAACGTAACACACTAATCTAGCTCTTTAAATTTACTTCCTCAATTCCATATTAATTGAATTTTTGAGGTTTTTTTCATTATTCAAAATAATTGAATTATTCAAAGTTCAAGATGGATGTTTGAAACTTTTTCCATATTTGCCCTTTTATTTATCAAAGTTTTATATTTTTGTCATGACCCAGACTACCGTGATTGGCACCCATACTAACTCTCCGGTGGGAGAACCATTACTACAACCCGACTAAGCAACTTAACAAAAAACTAAGCATTTAAAAATATGAAAGCAGGTTTAAATGACTAAATAACATGGAGTTCCCATAAACTCCGAAAGCTTAAATAAACAACTAACAAAACTATTGCGAAAGTTCAACCCCTCGAATTCGATCTCGGTCATTTATTCCCTAGATGAGGTCTATCAGTAACCTCCTGAAAATGCCTTGTACTCAACAAAGAACGAGCAAGTGCAGTATCCATACACAAACCACAGTGTACTGATAGGATCACACGGCTACTCCAGTAAGCGAAATACACGCAAATAATTACAACACAGTAAACACACATTTACAGAATATGTAGTTCAATTATCATTTCAAGAGCAACTTACAATTTCCCAATATCAATGACAAGTAGACATGAACATAATAATCACAAGTGGTTCTCTCATGGAACCTACACCCAAACTGTTAGTGTGTCGGAACGTGACACCCGATCCAATGTATGTGTCGGAACGTGACACCCGATCCAATCAGCACAACCACAATACAAACACGCCATAATGAATAATACATATAGTCACATGATCAAGTAACAATTCATGGCATGTAATGGTTCACACATAATCATTTCATTGGATTCAGTTCACATTTCCTTATTCACATACATGCATGCAAACAATGAAGAAATTAACCAGCATATATCACTCAAACAGGAAATCAAACCATCACCTACCTCGAAACCAAGCTTGAATCCTCCTAAGACACTTGAGCCTTCCCTTTTCGAATTCTTTCAGCTTGTTCTTGGTCTAAAACAAGTAATTTAACGCAAAGATCAATAAACAAGACCTAATTTACTTGGATAATAATCAAACTATCAATCCATGGCCAAACCCAAGATCCTAATATTCAATTAGGTCTTTTCCCACCATTAACTTTAGGCCAATACACTCCCCAACGATAATCACCCAATATTCTAAGTTCTACGAATCGAATACGAATTAGGGGAGTAATAATCTTACATGTAGCGCTTGAAGTCGTGGAAAAATGTCAAGAAACTGCCCTAGGTCATCCCTTAGCTCTCAAGAACGAAGTTTTGCAGAAAATAACATTTTTGGGGGTTTTTTCCTAATTTAAGTCGTGACTGTCCCGCCACAGCGGGACCCAACTTGCCACAGCGGCCCAGCCCTGGTGGAACTAACCCCGCCCCAACGGCTTGCACTGAGATAGAAAGTCGGAATTTGAGTTCCAAGCTTCAATTTTTCAACACACCTTCAAACCTTGACGTTCTAAAACTACCCATTCAGGCTAAGATCAGTTTCACGAGTTCTACTCGCCCGAATTTGATTCCGTAAAGCCGTACGGGCTCCTTAACGTCTTGGATATCCACTCATGAGATCAAATTCATAATTAAACCCCTCATTTATTACCATATTTCCCTTGACCTTACCTGACTCAGATTTCGTCCAAATCTGACCTAGGCTAGAAATTTCCAAGTCACTACTCAAAAGTTTTCTGGCCCAAATTCTTTTCCCATTGGATTTTCCATAACGATGAAAACATGTCATTACAATAGATACGAATTTACCCATCACTCGTTCCTGAGTGATAAACTAGGAAAAACTGGCTAAAGTAAGAGTAGAGTAGTACTTGAATCGTCGAACAATTGGGGATACTTGTCTCGCATGTCCTTCTCGATTTCTGAAGTAGCTTCCTCAACTGGACGATGCTTCCATTGAACTTTCATAGTTTTTATATCCTATAAGCCACTAGCCTTACACAATCAAGAATCTCAAATGGTCTAATGTATCGAGGACTAAGCTTGCCCTTCTTGCCAAACCTCATCACCCCCTTTATGGGTGACACCTTAAGAAGAACTTGCTCACCAGTTTGAAATGTGATGTCTCTTACCTTACGGTCTGCATAATTTTTCTATCGACTCTGGGCTGCCAGAAGCTTAGCTTGGATGCTTCTTACCTTATCCTGAGCATCCTTCACCAAATCAACCACCAAAGGTTTTACATCTCCAGCCTCAAACCATCATATGAGTGATCTACATCCCCTCCCATAAAGTGCCTCGAATGGTGCCATGTCAATGCTGGAGTGGTAACGGTTATTATTGGAGAATTCACACAAAGGTAAGAACTTGTCCCAATGACCTCCAAAGTCAATCACACATGCCCACAACATGTCATCTAACACTTAAATAGTCATATCTGATTGTCTTTCCATTTTTGGATGAAATGTTGTGCTAAAAGTGAGTTGAGTGCCCAACTCCTTATGCAATTTTCCCCAAAACTTGGATGTGAACTGTGTACCACGGTCCGAGATGATAGAAAGGGGAACTTCGTGCAGCCTCAGTATTTTCTTCACGTACACCTTAGTCAACTGCTGCACATTATAGTCTACTCTGACTGGAATGAAGTGGGCATCAACCACCACCCAAATGGAATCAAACTTCCCCAAGTTCTTGGGAATACCAACCACAAAATCCAAAGCTATCATTTCTCACTTCCATTCCGAAATTGGCATTCGCTGAAGCAAATCTGCAGGCTTTTGATGCTCATATTTTACTTGTTGGCTGTTTTGACACTTAGCCACAAACTCAGCTATGTCTTTCTTTATGTCAGGACACCAATAAAGTCGTTTCAAATCTCGGTACATCTTGGTCACACCCGGATCAATGGAATATCGCGAACCATGGGATTCTGTCAACATCTTCTGAATCAAGTCATCCACTCGGAGAACACAAATTCTTTCCTTAAAACTGAGCGCGCACACACATACACCTTCTCGCATCAAGAGTCGTATCTTGGGTATTGCCAGACATTGTCTTCCTTCTGAGCTCATTCACACTCTCATCCTCAAACTGTTTGGTTTTGATCTCCTCAATGAATGTGGGCCTAACCTCAATGCTAGCTAACACCCCACCTTTCTCTGAGATGCCCAACCGCATGAACTTAGACTCCAAGGTTTGAATTTCCTTGGTCAAAGGTCGCTTGGATACACCTAAGCAAGCTAGAGTATGCATAGTCACCGTTTTCTGGCTTAATGCGTCTACCACTATGTTAGCCTTACCCGGATGATACTGGATAGTAACATCATAATCCTTGAGTAACTCCATGCACCTTCGTTGTCTCAGATTCAGGTCCTTCTGAGTGAATATATGTTGTACACTACAATGGTCAGTAAACACCTCACACTTGATACCATAAAGGTAATGCCGCCAGATCTTGACAGCAAACACTACCGTTGCAAATCCAAATAATGTGTCGGGTAATTTCGCTCATGCACCTTTAATTGCCACGATGCATAAGCTATAACATTTTAATCCTGCATCAACACAACACCTAAACCCGAATGTGAAGCAACACAATAAATAATGAAATATTTACCTTCCACCGGTAATGCCAAAATAAGTGTCGTGGTCAGAAAAGTCTTGAGCTTTTGAAAGCTCTCTTCACATTTGTCAGCCCACTCGAAAGGTACCTCATTTTGGGTCAGCCTCGTTAATTGCGTGGCGATAGAAGAATTTTTTTTCACAAATCGGCGATAGTAGTTGGCGAGTCCCACCAAAATCCTAATTTCTGTCACAGAGCTAGGTCGGACCCAATTTCTGACTACTTCAATCTTTTGGGGATCTACCATTTCCCCTTCCCTTGAAACCACATGCCCCCAAAAGGAAACTGAAGTCAACCAGAACTCACACTTGTAAAAATTTGGCAAATAACTTTTGTCTCCCAAGGACACCCAAAATAATACGAAGATGGTCGGCATGTTCTTCCTTAATCTTCGAATAAACCAAAATGTCGTCAATAAATACGATAGGAAAAAGAATCCAAAAATGGTTTGAACACACCATTCATCAAACTCATGAATGTTGCAGGCGCATTTGCCAATCCAAACGGCATCACTAGAAACTCATAGTGCCAATAGCGGGTCCTGAATGCCATCTTTGGTACATCCTCAAGCCTAATATGTAACTGTTGGTAACCAGACCTTAGATCAATTTTAGAGAAAATTGATGCACCTTGCAACTGGTCAAATAGATCATCTATTAAAGGCAATAAATACTTATTTCGAATGGTGACCCTATTCAATTGTTGATAGTCTATGCACATCATCATACTACTGTCCTTTTTCTTAACAAACAAGACAGGAGCACCCCACGAAGAAGCACTAGGACGGATGAAAACCTTTATCAAGAAGCTCCTGAATTTAAGCTTTAAGCTCTCTCAACTCTGTCAGAGCCATGCAATAAAGAGGAATGAAGATGGGGTGAGTAGCAGGTTCCAAGTTAATGTAGAAATCTATATTCATATCCGAAGGCATACCAGGAAAATCGGTAGGAAACACTTTCTTAAATTTAGACACTACATGAATAGACTCAATATCAACATCCTGAATATGAGAAAATACGCCAAACACCCCTGCCCCACCAGTTTCCTATCCCGAACGAAATATATGACCTTAGCTGACTTAGGCTTGTACACCCCTTCCCACTCTAACTTTTCCCTACCCGGGATCTCTAGAGTCACAAACTTAGTATTATAATTAAGCACGACATAATAGGGGGACAACCAAGTCATGCCTAAGATTATATCAAAGTCAGTGATATCCAAAATAACCAAATCAGCCCAAGTCTGAAAACCCATAAACATAACAGGACAAGCGATATACATGAGTGACTATGACAGACTTTCCAACTGGGATAGAAACATGGATGGGGCATCAAGTACATCACAAACCGCATCAAATCCCAAGGCAAACTAAATTGACACATACGAAAAAGTTGAACCCGGATCAAACAACACGTTAGCCATCTGGTCACAGACAAAAATAGTACATGTGATCACTGCATCACATATCTACACCTCGGTCTTGCCTAGAAAGGCATAAAACTGAGCCCTGTCATCTTGAGGGACAACCTCATTGCCTGACTACACTGATCATCTACCTGCATTACCATTTCCCTAGCCTCCACGGCCTCGCTGATTCCCTCATCGCCCACCTTATGGACGTTCTCCGCTATTATTACCATTTTCTGCAGGTACCACTGCCCTGGTCAGCTGCTGCACAGAGTCAGACATGCGCGGATGGGGATAATCTCTCCTCATATACCCAAGTTCTTCACAATCATAACAATACAATCAAAAGACGTCCTGCTGCTAGCCGAAGGGGCGACTCCCTGGCTATCATGAATAAAATTGTAACGACTTGTTCCCGTCATTATAAAAATGCCAACGGGAGAAATTTGGGGCCGAAAAACTTTTTCATAGTATTTGGATTTTTCCAACCTAGTCTAGATTTGGACGAAATCGAAGTCTTTAAGGTGTAGGGAAATCTGGTAACGACTGGTGAGTTAATTGTGATTTTGATTACATAAGTAGTTAGATAACTCGTTAGGGAATCCGTACGACTTTATGGAATTGAATTCCGGCGACTAGAACTCCCGGAATCGATCTTAGCGTAAAGGGTATTTTCTGAGCGTCGTTGGTCAGAGGTGTTTTGTGAAATGGAGATTTTAGAATTCTTTAAATAGCTCTCTGTTTTGTGCAACCCGCCTTGGTGGGATTTTGGTCACTTTGGTAGGGCCACTGTAGCGGGGTGGTTGTCGTTGTGGCGGGCCAGACGCGACTTAAAGTCGTAAATAAACCCCTAAATGACTTTATTTGGCACTTTTTGATATTTTAGAGTTAAGGAATGAACCCCATGTGAATCCTACTCATTTTTCACCATTCTTGAGGCTAAAGGTAAGCTTTTCACTCATCGAATTCATTTTTTGATCCGTAGAACATATTAGAATGGGCCAATATTGATGGGGGAGGTTTTTTTTTAAAGATTCTATGGTGGAAACAACCCTAATTTGGATAATTGGAATCATGGATTTGATCTAGGGTTCATAGAATTGTTAGTAATTTGGGAAATTAGTGATTGTTTATTGATTCTCGTATTATATTGATTGTTTGTAGACCAAGAACAAGCGAAACAAATCCGAAAAGGGAAGGATCAAGTTTCTTAGGGTTTCAAGCTTGTTTCGAGATAGGTGATGGTTGTGATTCTATGATTGTGTGATGTATGTTTGTTCTTGCTGTATTATGATACTTGCATGTATTTGAATGTTGCATTATTGATCACACTTGATGTAAATGAGATAGATGAATGATGATTGTCATGAAATCATGACTTAAATGTATGATCTTGAGGATGTACTTGTGCTTGTGATTGTGGTGTGTTGAATGGATCGGTTGCCATGTTCTGGCATAACTAACTTGGATCGGTTGCCACTTTCTGGCATAATTATGGTATCAGTTGCCAATTTCCGGCATAATAATTGGATTGGGTACCACGTTTTGGTATGCTAACTGTTTGGGACCTCGCTTAGGAGATCAGTGATCGTTCGAATTCAAGGGTGAGCCTATTCATCCGGGCTACCATGGGTTCTCTTTCGTCTATGTCCGCCATTTCTGAACTTAGACTATGTTTTAGTTAGTTGATTAGTTCTTTAGATTGGGGTTGCATCCCTTCTTGTTTAAACTTGTTGAACTTTAGATGTTTTGGTACATTGACTTTCAGGCTCTAGGCATTACTTACGCAATGTTAGTTTATTATTGTTAGACTTTTGTTAGAGTTAATGGGAACTATATTTATTTCCTTAGTACTTAACATCTTTCTTATACTTAATTATCTTAGTTTTTAGATTAATTGCTTGGTTTGGGTTGTAGTAGTGGTTCTTCCACCGGAGAGTTAGTGTGGGTGCCAATCACGATGGTCGGAGTCGTGAGAAAGTTGGTATCATAGCCTAAGTTTTTTGATCTCGATGTACCAAAACGAGACTAGTAGAGTCTCGCGGAATGGTACGGGGATGCCTTTACTTTTCTTCGAGAGGCTATAGGACTTTAGAAAATCTATTTATTTTTCTCTTGTCTTCTTTCGTGCTATAACTTGATTCCAATTGGTATCTGTCGATTCAAATTGGTATCTAACCTCCTTGACTTTTCTGTCCGCAGATGGTTAATACTAGATTCAACGGCGTCAGGCCCGTAGCTCTCGTCAATGCTTTAGCTGAGGGATCTACAGCGAGAGGTCGCGGTTGAGGCATGGGAAGAGGAAGAGCTAAGGGTAGAGGCTGTGGAAGAGTAGTGCCTGCTGGGAATGGAGCTCATGTTGAGAATGCTCATGTAAATGAAAACCCTCTTGCGCATCATGAAAAAATTGAAGAGGAGAATGTTGATATTAATAATGTTGAGGATGTGGGACAAGAGGAAGAGGTGCAAGCTGAGACTACTGATGTTCTCCCCATAGACCCAGTGTTAGCTCGACATATCATGTCATTCTTGAAGGGGTTGGTTGGTCCTGGAGTGCTTCCTTCTGCTCAAGCAACTCAAGCTCCTACTAATCCATATGTTGTTAGCACTGCGCCCAAGGTGGGTGGGATTGGAGGTAATGATGCTTTCTTCCATCCTTTGTTGGGTTCTGTTATGACTGGTAATGAGCATGAAATGTTGACTAAATTTTTGAAGCTAAAGCCTCCTATGTTTCTTGGTTCTGAGAATGAGGATGCTTATGAGTTCATCTTAGATTGCTATGAGAGGCTTCATAAGTTGGGAATTGTCCATCAGGGGTTGAGTTTGTGTCCTTTCAACTTCAAGGTGAGACTAAACAGAGCTTATATGGAATGTAGATCTTCGACTTTACCTCCACTTACTTGGACCCAATTCCATGCTCTGTTTCTAGAAAAGTATGTACCTAAGAGATCATAAGAAAGATGAATTTATGGCTTTAGAACAAGGTGGTATGTTTGTGGCTGCTTATGAGGCCAAGTTCCATGTTTTGTTTAGATATGCTACTCAATTGGTGACTACTTAGGAAGAGAGAATCCAGTTATTTATTAGGGGATTAAATTCTGAGTTGCAAGTATTATATGTTCATATGACTTTTGCATGGAGGAGCTTCAATGAGGTGACATACTATGTAAAGAAAGTGGAAGGGGTGAGGCGAAACGGTCAAGCTAAGACATGGGTAAAAAACGGCCAAGAACTCGGGTAACTTTCAAGGTTCTTATTCCAGGGGGTCCGGAAAACCAACGCTTACAGCCACGTGAATTCAGTCCGATATGCCCGCCTCTACAGGTAGTTACTCGAAAACTCCATCTCATATTTTTTAGGATAGCTAGGGAGTCGCGCCTTCGACGGGTGACAGACCATCTTTTGATCGTACTTGTTACAACTGTGGTGAACCTGGGCATATGAGGAGAGATTGTCCCCACCTACGTGTGTTAGAATCTGCGCAGCAGCAGTCTAGAGCAGTGGTACCCGCGGGGAATCGTAATAATAGTAGAAGACGTCCACAAGGTGGGCAAAGAGGTAATCAGGGAGGTCGTAAAGGTAGAGGAAATGGTAATGCAGGTAGAGGTAATGTGCAATCAGGCAGGGAAGTGCTTTGTCAAGATGATATGGCTCAGTGTTATGCCTTTCCGGGCAAGAATGAGGCAGAAATGTCTGACGCGGTGATCACATGTATTATTCTTGTATGTGACCGAATGGCTAATGTGTTATTTGATCCGGGTTCTACTTATTCTTATGTATCTGTGCGATTTGCCTCAGAGTTTGATATGATTTGTGATATACTTGATGCCCCTATCCAAGTTTCTACCTAGTTGGAGAGTCAGTATAGTTACCCATGTCTATCGTGCTTGTCCTATTTTGTTTATGGGTTTTCAGACTTGGGCTGATTTGGTGATTTTGGATATGACTGACTTTGACATAATCTTAGGCATGACTTGGTTGTCCCTCTATTATGTCGTACTTAATTGTAATACTAAGTCTGTAACTCTAGAAATTTTGGGAAGGGAAAAATTAGAGTGGGAAGGAGTGTACAAGTCTAAGCGAACTAAGATCATATCCTCCATTCGGGCTAAGAAATTGATAGGGCAGGGTTGTTTGGCCTATTTGTCTCATATTAGGGATGTTGAGATTGAGGCTCCATCCATTGGGTCTATTCCTGTGGTGTCAGAATTTAGAGAAGTGTTTCCTAATGACTTGCCTGGTATGCCTTCGAATAGAGATATAGACTTCTGCATTGACTTATAACCTGGTACTCGTTCCATTTATATCCCTTCATATTGCATAGCTCCGGCAGAATTAAGAGAGCCTAAGGCTCAAATCCAAGAACTTCTTGATAAAGGATTTATTCGACCTAGTGCTTCCCCATGGGGTGCCCCAGTTTATTTGTTAAGAAAAAGATGGTAGTATTGGAATATGTATAGATTACCGGCAATTGAATAGGGTCACTATTTGAAACAACTATCCTTTGCCTCGAATAGATGATCTTTTTGATCAATTGCAAGGCGCATCAGTTTTTCTCTAAGATTGATCTAAGGTCTAGTTACCATCAATCAAAAATTAGGCCTGAGGATGTGCCCAAGACGGTGTTTAAGACTCCCTATGGGCACTATGAATTCCTAGTTATGTCCTTTGGTTTGACTAATGCGCCTGCAACTTTTATGAGTTTAATGAATGGGGTGTTCAAGCCATTTCTTGATTCTTTCGTCATAGTCTTTGTTGATGATATTTTGGTCTATTCAAAATGTGAGGAAGAAGAGCATGCCAACCATCTTCGTATTGTTTTGGGCATTCTTGGGAAACAAAGGTTGTGTGCTAAATTTTCTAAGTGTGAATTTTGGTTGACTTCGGTAGCATTTTTGAGACATGTAATTTCAAAAGAAGGGGTAATGGTAGATCCTCAAATGATTGAAGTGGTTAAGAATTGGGTTCGACCTAGCTCCGTGACGGAAGTTAGGAGTTTTGTGGGAATCGCTAGCTATTATCGTCGATTTGTAAAGAATTTTGCTTCTATCACCACGCACTTGACTAATTTGACCAAAAAAGAGATATCATTTGAATGGACTAAAAATTTTGAGGACAGCTTTCAAAAGCTCAAAACTCTCTTGACCACCGCACCCATCCTAGCATTACCGGTAGAAGGTAAAAATTCTATTATTTATTGTGATGCTTCATATTCTGATTTGGGTGTTGTGTTAATGTAGGATAAGAATGTTATAGCCTATGCATCGCACCAATTGAAGGTGCATGATTTGGAGTTGGCAGCGGTAGTATTCGCTATTAAGATCTGGCGGCATTACCTTTATGGTGTTAAGTGTGAAGTGTTTACTGATCATCGTAGTTTGCAGCATGTGCTCACTCAAAAGGATCTGAATTTGAGACAGCGAAGGTGGATGGAGTTACTTAAGGATTATGATGTGACCATTCAATACCATCCGGGCAAGGCTAATGTGGTGACAGACGCTTTGAGTTGAAAAGCGGTGAGTATGGGTAGTTTAGCTTGCTTGAATGTATCCAATCGACCTTTGTCTAAAGAAATTCAGAAGTCTAAATTAATGCAATTGGGCATCTCAGAAAGAGGTGGGGTGTTAGCTAGTATTGAAATGAGGGCCACGTTCATTGAGGAGATCAAGGCCAAATAATTTGAAGATGAGAATTTGGAGGAGCTTAGGAAGAAGACTGTGAATGGTAAGGCACAAGAGACCACTATGCGGATGGTGTGCTCAATTTTAAAGGGAGAATATGTGTTCCAATAGTAGATGACTTTATTGAGAAATTATTGGCAGAGTCTCGTGGTTCGCGATATTCTATTCATCCGGGTGTGACCAAGATGTATCGAGATTTGAAGCAAATTTATTGGTGTCCGGGCATGAAGAAGGATATAACGGAGTTTGCGGCGAAGTGTCCAAGTTGTCAACAAGTGAAGTATGAACATCAAAGGCCTGCAGGTTTGCTTCAGAGAATGCCAATTCCGGAATGGAATTGGGAAAGAATAGGCATGGATTTTGTGGTTGGTCTTCCCAAGACTTTGGGGAAGTTTGATTCTATTTGGGTAGTGGTTGATAGATAGACTAAGTCAGCCCATTTTATTTCGGTAAGAATAGATTATAATGCCGAGCAATTGGCTAAGGTCTATGTGAAAAAGATAGTGAGGTTGCATGAGGTGCGCCTCTCTATCATCTCAGACTGTGGTACCCAATTCACGTCCAAGTTTTGGAGGAAATTGCATGACGAATTGGGCACACAACTCACTTTTAGTACAGCCTTCCATCCATTGACAGACGGGTAGTCGGAGAGGACTATTCAAGTATTGGAAGACATGTTGAGGGCATGCGTGCTTTATTTTGGAGGGCATTGTGATAAATTCATACCTTTGTGTGAGTTCTCCTATAATAATAGTTATCACTCCAGCATTGATATGGCACCATTTGAGGCACTCTATAAGAGGGGATGTAAATCACCCATATGATGGTTTGATGCTGGAGATGTGAAACCTTTGGGGTAGATTTAGTGAAGGATGCTCAAGATAAGGTGATGAGCATTCAAGCTAAGCTTTAGCAGCCCAGAGTAGACAGAAGTATGCGTATCATAAGGTAAGAGATATGGCGTTTCAAACCGGTGAGAATGTTCTTCTTAAAGTATCACCCATGAAAGGGGTGATGATATTTGGTAAAAAGGTAAGCTAAGTCCCAGATACATTGGTCCATTTGAGACTCTTGAATGTGTGGGACCGGTAGCGTATAGATTGGCTTTACCTCCTAATTTATCGGGAGTTCATCCGGTATTTTATGTGTCCATGTTGAAGAGATATCATGGTGACAGGGATTATATCATAAAGTGGGACTCAATTGTGTTAGACAAGGACCTCAAATATGAGGAGGAACCGATTGCAATTTTTGATCGTGATGTGCATAAGTTGAGGACCAAGGAGATTAAGTCTATGAAAGTTCAATGGAAGCATCGTCTAGTTGAGGAAGCTACCTGGGAAACTGAGAGAGACATGCGATACAAGTATCCCCAATTGTTCGTCGATTCAGGTAGTACTTCCTTAGCCTATTTTTTCCTAAGTCTTATCACTCGGGGACGAGTGATGGGTAAATTGGTATCTATTGTAACGACATGTTTCAGTCATTATAGAAATGCCAACGGGGGAAATTTGGGGCCGAAAAACTTTTTTGTAGAAATTAGATTTTCCGAACCTAGTCCAGTTTTGGACGATATCAGAGATTCAAGATGTAGGGAAATCTGGTAATGACCGAGTGAGTTAATTCTGATTTTGATTACATAAGTAGTTAGATAACTCGTTAAGAAATCTGTACGACTTTACAGAATTGAATTCGGGTGAGTAGAACTCCTGGAATCGATCTTAGCGTAAAAGGTATTTTCTGAGCGTCGTTAGTTAGAGGTATGTTGTGAAATGGGTATTTTGAAATTCTTTAAATAGCTCTTTGTTTCGTTACCATCCTTGGCAGGGATTTTGGACGCTTTGGCGGGGCCGATGTGGCGGGCCAGACGCGACTTAAAGTCGTAAATAAATCGCTAAACGACCTTATTTGGCACTTTTCGATTTTTAGAGCTAAGGAATGAACTCCAGGCGACTCCTACTCATTTTTCACCATTATTGAGGCTAAAGGTAAGCTTTTCACTCCCCGAATCCGTTTTTCGATCCTTAGAACGTAATAAAATGGGTGAATATTGATGGGAGAGGGGGTTGTTATAGATTCTATGGTGGAAACAACCCTAATTTGGATAATTGGGATCATGGGTTTGATCTAGGGTTCATAGAATTGTTAGTAATTCGGGAAATTAGTGATTGTTTATTGATTCTCGTATTATATTGATTGTTTGTAGACCAAGAACAAGCGGAACGAATCCGAAAAGGGAAGGATCAAGTTTCTTAGGGTTTCAAGCCTGTTTCGAGGTAGGTGATGGTTGTGATTCTATGATTGTGTGATGTATGTTTGTTCTTGCTTCATTATGATACTTATATGTATTTGAATGTTGCATTATTGATCACATTTGATGTAAATGAGACAGATGAATGATGATTGTCATGAAATCGTGACTTAAATGTATGATTTTGAGGATGTACTTGTGCTTGTGACTGTGGTATGTTGAATGGATCGGTTGCCACGTTCCGGCATAACTAACTTGGATCGGTTGCCAAGTTCTGGCATAATTGTGGGATCGGTTGCCACATTTTGGCATAATCATTGGATCGGGTACCACGTTCCGGTATGCTAATTGTTTGGGTTTGGGCTCCATGAGAGGACTAATGATTTGATATAATTGTGTATCTTGAAAATGTGAAGTTGTTCATTGTTCGTATATGTTGATGATATTGTATATGTTCTATATGTGCATCTGATTATATTATTGTGATGACTTGTGTATGTTGCACTTAATGTGATAGCCGTGTGATCCTACAAGTACACTGTGGTTGAGTACTGATACTGCACTTGCTCTTTTTTGTTGAGTACAGGGCATCTTCAAGCGGCTACTAACAGACCTCGCTTAGGAGATCAGTGATCGTTCGAATTCAAGGGTGAGCCAATTCTTCCGGGCTGCCATGGGTTCTCTTTCGTCTATGTCCACCATTTCCAAACTTAGACTATGTTTTAGTTAGTTGATTATTTCATTATATTGGGGTTGCATCCCTTCTTGTTTAGACTTGTTGAACTTTAGATGTTTTGGTACATTGACTTTCAGGTTCTAGGCATTACTTCCGCAATGTTAGTTTATTATTGTTAGACCTTTGTTAGAGTTTATGGGAACTTTATTCCTTTTCTTAGTACTTAACTATTTTTTAAATGCCTTAGTTTTTAGATTAGTTGCTTGGTTTGGGTTGTAGTAGTGGTTCTCCCACCGAAGAGTTAGTGTGGGTGCCAATCACGATGGTCTGGGTCGTGACAAAAAATCTGTTGTGGAGTTCCCAAGTAACCACATGTAGAAGCGGGCATGGCTGACTAAATTGGTCGGGCTGCAAGTTTCGGCCTACCTAAACCTTTGGAGTAGGAACCATGGAAATTACCTATGCTCTTGGTCTTCTTAGCCAAGGCCTTGGCCTGCCCATCACGTCGAACTCCCTCCATTTTCTTCACAAAGTCTGCTACCTCATTAAAACTTTTTCTTGCAGAGGTCTTGTGAACAGACAATACCTGTAATTCGGGATTCAATCCCTTGACAAATAGACGAATCCTCTCCTCTTTTGTAGTCACCAATTGTGTAGCATATCTGGACAAAGCATGAAATTTAGCCTCATAAGCAGCTACAGACATACCACTCTGCTTCAAGACCATGAGCTCATCCTTATTGCGATCTCTCAAAGTCCGCGGGGGCACATACTTTTCTAGAAACAGAGCATGGAATTGTGTCCAAGTGAGTGGGCAAGACTGACGATTTGCACTCCACATAGGCCCTCCACCACTGCTTAGCCTCACCTTGAAGCTGGCAGGTCACAAACTCTACCCCATGCTGGTGTACAATATCTAACTTGTGAAACCTCTTATAGCAATCCAAAATAAACTCATAGGCGTCCTCACTCTCAAACCATGGAACACAGGTGGCTTCAGCTTCAGAAACTTAGTCAGCATCTCATGCTTATTACCAGTCATCACAGGACCTAATATGGGATGGAAAAAGGCATCAGTGCTTTCAGCTCCACCCACCTTGGGAATAATAACAACAATGAGGGGGTTGACTGGAGGTTGAGCCGCTTGCACTGTGGGAAGGACTCCGGGGCCGACCAATCCCTTTCAGAAAAGACATGATCTGCTGAGCTAACACTGGGTCTAAGGCATCCCCCTCAAGTCCAACATCCTCATCGTCTTCTATCTCCACATTCTCCTCTACATCTTCGTGAGATGTAGGAGGGGCCTCTTCTCTGAGAGCATTCTTAACTGAAGCTCCACCCATGTCAGGTGCTACCCTTCCTCGGCCTCTACCCCTACCTCGATCGCGGTCTCTTGCGGCAGACCCTCCCACCATTACTACAACCCGACTAAGCAACTTAACGAAAAACTAAGCATTTAAAGATACAGAAGCAGTTTTAAATGACTAAATAACATGGAGTTCCCATAACCTCTGAAAGCTTAAATAAACAACTAACAAATCTATTGCGGAAGTTCAACCCCTAGAACTTGAAAGTCATTGTACCAAAACTCTAAAATTCAACAAGTCTAAGAAAAAGGGGTACAACCACAAAACTAAACATACTAATATATCTAAAACACTAGTCTGAGTCCGAAAAGAATGGACTAAACAAATGAAGGATCCACTGCAGCCTGAAAGAACTATCTCACCCTCGAATCCAGTCTCAGTGAGTTATCCCCTAGCTGAGGTCTATCAGTAACCGCCTGAAGATGTCTTATACTCAACAAAGAACGAGCAAGTGCAGTATCAATACACAAACCACAATATACTGGTAGGATCACACGGCTACTCCAGTAAGAGAAATACACGCAAGCAATTCCAATACAGTAAACACACATATACATAATATGTAGTCCAATTATCATTTCAGGAGCAACTTACAATTTCCCAATATCAATGACAGGTCGACATGAACATAATAATCACAAGTGGTTCTCTAATGGAAGCCACACCCAAACTGTTAGTGTGTCGGAATGTGACACCCGATCCAATGTATGTATTGGAATATGACACCCGATCCAATGTATGCATCGGAATATGACACGCGATCCAATATATGTGTCGAAATGTGACACCCGATCCAATGTATGTGTCGGAACGTGACACCCGATCTAATCAGCACAACCACAATCACAAACACGCCATAATGAATAATACATATAGTCATATGATCAAGTAACAGTTCATGGCATGTAATGGTTTACACATAATCATTTCATTAGATTCAGTTCACATTTCCTTATTCACATACATACATGCATACAATGAAGCAATTAACCTGCATATATCACACAAACAGGAAATCAATCCATCTACCTCGAAATCAAGCTTGAATCCTCCTAAGACACTTAGCCTTCCCTTTTCAGATTTTTTCAGCTTGTTCTTGGTCTAAAACAAGTAATTTAATGCAAGGATCAATAAACAAATTTGGGCCTATTTGTCCTGTTGAAAAAAAAAAGTAATTTAACGCAAGTATCAATAAACAAGGCCTAATTTACCCGAATAATAATCAAACTATCAATCCATGGCCAAACCCAAGATCCTAATGTTCAATTAGGGCTTTTTCCACCACTAACTTTAGGCCAAAACCCTCCCCCAACGATAATCACCCAAGATTCTAAGTTCTACGAATCGAAAAATGGATTAGGGGAGTAATAATCTTACCTTTAGCGCTAGAAGTCGTGGAAAACTGTCAAGAAACTCCCCTGGGTTGTCCCTTATCTCTCAAGAACGAAGTTTTACAGAAAATTACATTTTTAGGGGTTTTCCTCGATTTAAGTCGCGACTGTCCCGCCACAGCGGCCCATGCCCTGGTGGAACTAACCCCGCCTCAACGGCTTGCACGGAAACAGAAAGTCGGAATTTGAGTTCCAAGTTCCCATTTCGCAACACACCTTCAAACCTTGACGTTCTAAAACTACCCCTTCACGCTAAGATCAGTTTCGGGAGTTCTACTCACCTGAATTTGATTCTGTAAAGTCGTACGGGCTCCTTAACGTCTTGACTATCCACTCATGTGATCAAATTCATAATAACCCCCCCCCCCCATTCATTATCGGATTTCCCTAGACCTCACCTGACTCAGATTTCGTCCAAAACTGGACTAGACTAGAAATTTCCAAGTCACTACTCAAAAGTTTGTTGGCCCAAATTCTTTTCCCATTGGTTTTTCCATAATGACGGAAACAAGTCGTTACAATTTTCTAGGAGATGAATTACACTACTTATATTTTTGATTTTACAAAGGACAATAGCAAAAAAATATGGTTTAAATTATGTCCTTAAATAATTTTCTTAATTTATAGGTAATACCTCACAAATTCAGTTAATATGGAATAGAGGGTGTACTACTTAAACAAGTTCAACTAGGCATCATTATAACTTTCTATAGAATGCACTTGTGCCTCATAAACAATTTCTCTGTTAATGATGTATGCTGGCATATAAAATTGTGACAAGTGCATAAAAATATGAATTACAATTTTGAATTATTATTCCAACAATTTGAAATATTTTGGATGGTTACGAGAGAAATGTTAGTGAAGAATGTGAGAATATAATTAGAATATCTTTGGGTTTAGAAAAAAGATTTGTTTCTCACACGAATACATAATTATATAATGAAATTTGAAAGGATATTGTTTTACCTTAGATAAAGGGGAAAAGAGGAAAAAGAGTAAGGACTTTCTCACTCTTAATGTGATCTAATTATTACATTTGAGGGAAATAGTGAGTCATTCTAATATTCTAAAGTTGTACTAATTCATACTTTGATGTGTTATAACTTAAAATGTATTTTTATTATAGGATTTTTTTTTATTTCCCACCTGCTGTCAGGCTCGATTAAATTTCAGAAAGTCTCACATTAAGGTTAAAACGCTCTCTAACAAAGGCAACTCTATACCCAGGAAAATTCAAACTTGCGACCTCTGATTATGAATAGAGGAGTACATACTACTCCACTAGAAAAGGAAAAATTATTTAATACTCCATATATAATTGATGTCCAAGGCTACCTTTCTTTTTGTCTCTTGAGTAGGCATTACACAACTTCTTTTTGACCAGAATAGACACAACATTTGGGACAAGATAAACAAGAGGTAAAAACATGTGTTTTGCTTGTTCAACTTCAACCTAATTTCCACTTAAACAAACATAAGTTTGAAACAATGATTAAAAGCTTCCCAATCAGTATTTCCTTGAGATGAAGCAACACATATATATAAATACAAATACAAAAGGAAGAATATAGAAATTGGATGGGTTATTTAATTAGAATAATGTCAAATGTGACCCACTTAAAGACCTAACTATTAATTGAACACAAAGAGACAGACACCTTCCGATACTTTAGTACCATACTTTTGCAAATAAAAGAAATAACACATGACATTGTCCTTAATTTCAACTTAATGTCCGATATTTGTATTTAGAACTTAACTAATAATTTGAATTCACACGGTATAAAGCTCATTCAAGAAGAAAATACTTTTTAATAAGATTAATTTTTTCATATTCAGAATTTAAATTCAAAGATTTTTAAATTAAGAAAAGGAGGAATCATATCTATTATGATCCCAATACAATCTTTGTCAATAATTTATCTTTCTTTTATTCCCACCCAAGGTTCGGTATCCTCATTGGAGCCCAACTATATTCGGATTCACGTCACCTAGGGCCCATTCATTCAGAGAAAGCGTTTCATAACAAGGATTTTTCCATATTCATGGTTTGAACTCGAGACTTCTAATTAAGGAAGAAATAAACTTATTCGCTGCACCACATCCTTTGATTGTATTTGTTGATAATTTATCATTGTCGCTTAATACTTTCAAAGTTTCAGAAATTCAAGTCTACTATTTTGCGAATTCGTAGCAATTAAATGCTATGTTTAAGAAGAAAATGTATATATGGATAATATTTAATGCATGGTGCATTAGTTATTGGAAAAAAAATCATAAATATACAATTTCTAACTTACATTATAAAAGTATAGTTCAAAATTTTTACATTACTAATCTTTACCTCAAAATACAATTTGGTATACAATATTATACATCTGGTATATAAAAATATATAAGTTTTTCATCTTTTATTTTTTACAAAAATATTTAAAAAAATGTAATATACGATGTTATGCACTCAATATATAATATTATATAAAATTATAAGAAATATTTATACACTCGTACACAATAATATACAATATTATATATAGAAAAAGTAACTCCATCTTCTTTCTTGAATCTAAGTACCATAATCATTTAAAAACACTTAAAAAAAAAAACTACATCAAATCACTCAAAAATTCTTATTTTAGACACCACAATATGTAATAAAGCTTTTGCAATAGTACCCACTTGAAACGAAGTTTGTGAAAATTCAATTTTCAAATTTTAACACTTTGAACTTTCACAATAACTGAATACCAATTTTTTACTTATAATTGTATCAAAGTTTTAATAAAGGTCAAATTAGTTTGATAGATTTTTCTATTAGTTTGTCATGCAATAGAATAACATTTTATTTTATTTTAAATTGTGAAGAAAAAAATCTGCAACAAAACAATAAAAAAAAAATTGAATAAAATAAATCTGCACAGCTTTGCTTGAAAAAAAAAGGGAAAAAAACTCAATAGATCTAAGTCCTATTATTTAAAATTACCATGAAATTGTTTCAATTCAAATAAACATTAAAAACCTTAATTAAATAATCTAAAGTAACTTTATGAACTACAGTAAAATATAATTAATTCTTATTTACAAGATCAAAAGGGGAGCTATTCTTGAAAAAAAGCCAATAAGAAAAAAGAGGAAATTTCATAAATAGCAAAAAGACTAAATATAATAAGTCTCTTTAACTATAGTTTGCCTAATTACTCTCCATAGCTATAGTACCGTTTGCTATGCATATTTCTGTTTGTATAATTCATCTGTCAATATACAAACATGGTAAGTATATAAAAGTTTTGTATTTATGCATTTAGAATTTTTTTTAGAACTTATACAAATCAAATATATCAACAAATATATCAACATGATAACTATATACAAGTTAGGGTAAGCATATACAAATACTGGATTTATACAATTAGGAACCGAATTATATAAATTCTGAATTTATATAATTAGGAGCCAAACTATCCAAATTCTGAATGTGACCCACGTGAATATGATTATATGTTAGTGGCAAAAAATAATTTCTTTAAACTATAATTATATCAAATAATTAACTAGTATATATTTATTTAGTCGCGCAATTGCCCTAAGAAAAATGATTTTCATGTGGAAAAAAAAAACTACTCCCCATAAAATTCCACAAACCCCGCGGCCCAAAATGGAAATCCAAGGAGGCACTGTCCTTATTTTAATATAGGAAACAATTATCCCATGACAAATATTAATTATATTATAGTATGATAGTTTAATTGTTTTCAACAATTTGTGTATCTCCTCTTCACATAAGTTAATTCGTGAATGGTGTCACATTGTTTAAATTGTTAAATATACTTGGCGAAATAGTCTGGTGGACCCTTATACTTGTATCAGTTTGTATTCTGAACCTTCTACTTACACCTTTGTCATCTGGACCCTTAAACTCAATTAAAATGAGACTTTTAAGCCCCTCCAACCATGTGTGTAGCTCACTCTCCTTTATATAATTGACATGTCATATCCACGTCAGATATATTAATGCAACATCATAATTATTTCATAACTATTTTTAAAAATTGTTAACCAAAATTATTTAATAATAACATTTTAATTTATTATTGGCATTTCTAATTCTCCCTATTTCACGACCAAAAGAAAGCCATCGCCGGCGTCGTCGCCATTTTTGCCGGCGAAATCACATATACTTTCTCCATCACCCGTCTTCATCTCCGCCGCACACCATCACTATTTTTCTTTCATCCTCCAACCTCCACATTAACAACAACCTAAGCCACTGCACAACCAGATCTGGCCACGACACAACCAGATCTGGTCAAATTTTTCGTAATCCAACGCCGACTACTATTTTCACACCCCAAAATGCTTACAAATACAATTTCACACCAACCTCTGCCGTGAAACTCGTCGAAATCTACCCATTATTGTTTCTCTCCTTCCCACTGTTTCATGGCCCAAACCGTCGCCATTGTTGCCGGTGAAACCACTCATATTCCTTCCTTTACCTGCCTTCATCTCCGCCACACGTCACGACCATTTTCCTTTCCTTCTCCAACCTCACAAAACCAACAACCTAAGCCACTACACCAGATCTAGTCGAACACCATCACCATTTGTGCCTTCATCTCCACCGCACATCATCACCATTTTCGCCGCCATGATTAGATCCTCGCACCCTTACCCACCTCATTTTCCTCTCCGTTGACCAACCGCGCCTCTCTCTCACTCCACTATGTATGGTGTTTGGCGATCGCACCACTAGCACCGCTCTCTCCCTCCGTCAGTGAATTAGTTGACTCAAAGAGGTGCCCAAGATAATCTAAATAAATGAAAATAGATTGTGAAAAAAAAAAGAAAAAAAGGGTTGGGCAGGGGATGAATATGGATGAAAAGGAGGTGTAATGGGTGAAGAAGAAGGAGTTTTTTAATTAATGGTTTAAAAAAAATAAAAAATAAATATTTTTTTATAATTTTTAATATTTTTTTAAAGTAAAATGCTCCTCACTCGCCTTAATAGGCGTGTAGTTACACACTTTTGCCAACTCAGACATCCTAATGCCACATAAGCCTGGTCAATGGTCAGAGGGGTTTGTTAAATTGTATTTTTATTGAGTTTAAGGGTCCAGATGACAAAGGTGTAAGTAGAAGGGTTCAGAATACAAACTGATATAAGTATAAGGGTCCACCAGACCATTTCGCCAATATACTTTAATCAATTTTATCAGGTCACTTTCAATGATTAATTGACTTTTTTTTAATGACTTTACGTATAATTTTCAAGTAATATGTATAAATATGTTTTGTATCATTCACGAATTATATATATAGAGAGAAAATGGAATTGATCAAAACACAAAGACCCAAAGGCCAAAGTTCCCCTGGTCTCTATTACCTTTTTTATTTATTTATTTACATATCCCTTAAAAATATATTACAAATTAAATAGGGTATTTAACTATTTTATTATTATTTATATCTTAAGATTTTATTTATTTTTATTAAATATTTATTCTGTTTTTATAATTGAGATATTTGTAGCTTTCAATAACAATTACTATCAAGAATAAAATAGAAAACTAATAGTACATAATTTATTTTAAGCTTTTAAAATAATAAATATTTTGAGTTTTTAATAAGAACCATAAATATTTTGATATGGAAGAAGTTATTTAATAAAAACCATCTTGGATACTGAATGATTAAGTCTGTTTGTATTTCAACATCTGAATATACATAATTTAGTTATATGTACATAATAAATATTTAATTTAAATAAAAATTAATTAAATATTAGAAATAATTAATAAAATAAAATTATTATTTGATTCTAAAAATAAAATTTTTGTACTTGCAAGTGATAGTGAAGATAGTTTGTAGTGGTAATGGTGGTGATAATAGTTGTTGTTAGTGGCTAATAATGATGGTATTGATAGTTGTGATGGTGGAAGTGGTTGATGTTAGTAGTTGATGATAGTGGTTGAAAAATGTGTGGTGATTGGTGATGTGTTTGTAGTAGTTGGCAACAGTGCTAGTAATGGCTATTGGAGTTGCATATATCATTCACAATGGTATCTAGATGAGAATTTTGTTGTGCTTATATAAGTAGGAAAATTTTATATTGGAATGATGATGTCCACATTCTTTGTAAGAATGTATTTATACATGCATGATTAATTGGGTTTAAGTGGACACATGGTCACTATCTTATTTTGTTCTCACAGTTGCTGCTTTCGATTATTGGACGTTGCTTGCTAAAGCATATCTTCTTGATTTTGCAAGATTCAAATTCGAGGATGAATTATTTCCAAGAAGAGGGGAATGATAGCATCTGCGTTGATATACCACCATTAAAATCGATGAGCTTCAATGAAAAATCAAGAATATATTTATCACGAAAGAATTGTCCAAATTCAAGCCCAAAAGAAAAAGGAAAGAAGATAGATTAATTACTTGAGTGGATCTCTTTTAAAAATAATTACTTATTTTAAATATACTCTTTAATTATTACCATTTATAGCAATATATAACAATACTATATATTTTATTAGATTTTTCTCTCTCTTGCCTCTTTCTCTTTTTTCTCTCTCAGCTTTTTAATTTTTATCTCTCATTCTCGCTCTTTCTCTTTTTTTTTCTTTATGTCGTTCTTTCTCCCTTGTTTTCTTTTTGTTACTGTTTCTTTCTTGCTTTTTTTTTTTCTCTCTCTCTTTCTGTTGCTTTTTTCCCCTTTCTTTCTCTCTCTACTTTCTTTCGTAGAGTAGTCAATGATTCATAGAATTAATAAAATTTGTATCATAAATTAATTAATTAATTAAACAAATAATCTAATCGTAACAAATGAAGTGACATAATAAATTGCAAAATGAATTAAACTTGAATTAAAAATATATTACACACATATTAAAATTGAATTAAAAGAGAATTAAACATGAATGCAAAATGTAGCAAACGAAAGAGCATTCTATGATCTGTAAACTGAATGAATTTGTATCAATAATGAATTTAACAAGTAATTCAATCGTAACAAATCAATCAATAAATTGCAAAATGAATTAAAATTGTATTTAAAAGTGTATTGCACAAATATTAAAGTTGCATTGGAAGAGAGAATTAATCATGAATAAAAAACGTAACTAATGAAAGA
Organism: Solanum chiquidenum; assembly: GCA_029582725.1. Classification (NCBI taxonomy): domain Eukaryota; kingdom Viridiplantae; phylum Streptophyta; class Magnoliopsida; order Solanales; family Solanaceae; genus Solanum; species Solanum chiquidenum. Next base: position 29,210 of record JAJOOS010008601.1, read on the forward strand.
CTAGACAATGATCTATAGAATAAATTAAATTTGTATCGATAATGAATTAAACAAGTAGTCTAATAGTATCAAATAAGTCAAAAAATTGCAAAATAAATTAAATTGCTTTAAAATTGTATTACACAATATTAAAGTTGAATTAGAAGAGTGAATTAAAAATGAATGAAACACGTAACAAACGAAAGACAAGACAACTATCTATAAACTGAATTAAACTCATATTATTCATGAATAAAACTTATATTATATGTATCTTATAAATTATTTTTGTTTTTATCACTAAGAAAATGAGCGATGGTTGCAATATGTATTAAAAATATATTGTGCATGTCTTATAAATGTATTATTAGTGTGGTACCTAAATTATTCTTGTTGGTATCCGTAAGAAAGGAGTGACGTGTGCAATACGTATTATAAATGTATTATTCATGAATAAAACATGTATTATATGTGTCTTATAAATTACTTTTGGTTTGTATCACTAAGACGTGAGTAATGTTTGCAATATGTATTAAAAATGTATTGTGCATGTATTATAATTGTATGATAAGTGTGTTACCTAAATTATTTTAGTTGATATCATTAAAAGGGGGATGAAGTTTGCAATATGTATTATAAATGTAGGATGTATTGTTCATGATTTTAATACAATTTTAATACAATTATGAAACATATCTAATACAACTTTAATACAAACGCGATATAGTTCTGTAAATTTTATCCTTTTGGAGCTTCAATCTAATATTTTTCCTAAATCAATTCTAAACTTAACCAAACCCTCTTAAAATTGAGATATAATATTCAAACGACATTTTCAATTATTTGTAGGAACAACCTATCCAAACTAATCGCAAACGAAAGAGCAGTCAATAATTCGTAGACTGCATAAAACTTGTATCAATAGTTAATTAGACAAGTAATCTAATCGTAACAAATGAAGAGACATAATAAACTGTCAAATGAATTAAACTTGAATTAAAAATGTATTACACACATTAAAGTTGAATTAGAAGTGAATTAAACATGAATGCAAAATGTAGCAAACGAAAGAGCATTATGTGATTTGTAAACTGAATAAAACTTGTATCAATAATGAATTAAACAAGTAATTCAATCATAACAAATCAACCAATAAACTGCAAAATGAATTAACTTGTATTAAACATTACACAAATATTAAAGTTGAATTAGAAGAAAGAATTATGCATGGATAAAAAATGTAACTAATGAAACACCATACAATGATCTACATAGTGAATTAAACTTAATTATATCAATAATGAATTAAACAAGTAATCTAATAATAACAAATAATAAACTACAAAATGAATTAAATTTGCGTTAAAAGTGTATTACACAATATTAAAGTTGAATTAGAAGAGAAAATTAACAATGAAAAATGTAACTAACGAAAGACAAGACAATAATCTATAGACTGAATTAAACTTGTATTATTCATGAATAAAATATGTATTATATGTGTCTTATAAATTATTTTGATTTGTATCTCTAAGAACATGTATTGTGTCTATGTTATAAATGTATTACAAGTTTGTTACTTAAATTATTTTGGTTGATATCACTAAAAAGGAGTGAAGTTTTTAATATGTATTATAAATGTTTATTCATGATTTTAATACAATTTTAATACAATTATAAAACATATCTAATACAACTTTAATACAACTGCGATATAGTTCCATAAACTTCACCTTTTTTGAGTTTCAATCTAATATTTCTCCTAAAATCAATTATAAACTTAACCAAACCCTCTTAAAATTGAGATATAAACTCCAAAGGACATTTTCAATTATTTGTAGGAACTACCTATCCAAACTAATCACAAATTCATAAAATTCAAATAATGAATTTCAAAATTTGAAGCTTTATAATGACCATCAATGGTGAACTCTTGCTTCTGTAATTTTAGAGATTTAAAATTTCCGCTTAAAAACGTGATTTTGTACAAATTTTCGGTCTTTCTATTCCTCTTTTCATCTTGTTTTTGGGTAAAAATAGTTTAAATATGGGCAAAAACTGATTTGAGGATAGTTATTTAATTGAAAAGTTCAAAGAAGAAGAAGAATAATAATAATAAAAAAAGAAGATAAATAATGCCAGAGAAAGAGACGAAGAAGCAGAAGCGTAAAAAGAAGAAGAAGAAAAGGGCGGAGAAAGAGGCGAAGACTACCGTACAATAAAAAACGTTATATTTAGTTAGAAAAATTATGTTGACATAGATGGTAAATATTTTTATAATATAACATATTTATGTGATTTACCCAAAGAAGATTGGGCTACATGAAGCCTTAAAAGAGAACCCAAAAAGTTGAACGTTTAAAGCCAAAGTTTCCTAATTTAAAAGTTCTCTATTTTAAAGTTTCCTAGTTATTACTTCCATAAAAGTAGGATTTGAATCTCATTATATTTGGGATAGGTTTTTCCTATATATAGGGGTGAATTTTATTATTTTAGAAAAGACATGATTAATATTATTTGACATGTTTCTCTTCTTTACACATTTGCGTGTGGTGACTATGAATTTATATTACAACCTTATAAGAATGATTCTATAGAGGTAAGATTAATTCGTTCACTTAATATCTTTGGTTTCTATTAAAGTAAATTAAAGAAGGTGCTTAGTCTCATACTAATAGTTGTCTTTAGTTTCTTCGAAATAGGGGTCTAAATCACTTTTGATCTAAGTTCTTGAATTGACTTTATAAGTATCATAATTAGTTTTAAGCCGCTAATTTTGAATATTAAGAGCAATTAAGGTTCTTAGCCCTTTTCAAGATTTAAAAATTTTATTCTCGAATTTCACATATCTTCCAATTTCTATTTTTAATCTTTATAATTTTGCTTCCACATTATTTTTCTGTTTATTCAGATAATTTGATTCTTATCACAACGCTTAGTACAAAATATTTATGGTTAACTCAAGTACCACACCTGGTATGAATTCTATTATTGGTTGGCTCGAGTACCACACTTGGTATATGTTACTATATGATTGGTCTGGATATCATGCCTGATACATGCTTGGTTGTGTTCTGTTTGTTGGTTCCATGAGTGAACCGGATTATTTCATTGTGATGTATTTATCATGGTGGTCCATGAATGACTGACTTGTTGTGTTTAATGCTAGGATAGCTCTTGTGTTAATTAGATTTGCACGTTAAACACTATGGTAGTATCTTAAGGATCCCTGAATGGTCCGGGTTACTTGAAAGGTAAATTGAAATCAAGTATGAGTTGTGTTGATCATTTAGACATGTGTCATGTGCTTGCCAAGTTAGGTTGACGATCAGAGGTCTTGTGCATAGTTTATTTGCTGGGACCGTATATGTTTGTTAAATTGATTTAGAACATTTCTGATAAAAAAACGTATAGTCAAAGTGGCCAAGACCAGAGTGGTTGGAGTGGGGTACGTGTGGTATTTGACATACAAAGTAGGCTTGAAAAACTTTACAATGGCATAAAAGGTAGACTAAAGCCTTAGAGTGAAAGTAAGGTTAAGTGTTTAATGGTAGAGTTGACAGCAGAATGAGGTAGAAAGATTGGAAATAAGGTTATGAGTCATGACTATTAGACCCCGGGATAGTAAGAGCGGGTGGCTAAACGTTGGTTTGGTGATTTTCATATTGCATGTTTTCTTCTGAGTATTTACATAATATTATATGATAGCTTCAGGTGATCGATGATGCCTATCAATATGTGTTGTTTGTACTGATATTATTCTTGCTATGCCACTATCATAGTCTAATTGCAGGATCAATATCATTCCGTAATTAATTATTGATATGGTTGGGGAGCAATCACTAATAATCATGAAAATGTGTAAAAATAATAAACAAATTAAGCAAGGAATAAAAGTAATTACTTAAAGTAGGAGGAAGATGTGAGTGATATTAGCAAAGTAAAAGGACTTTTCTATAAATTTTCCAATCTTTTTTTTTTTTTTAAAAACGAAAAAAGCTTTCACATTACAAAAGCGTCTGAAACGTTTTCGTACACACCAGTCCACTGATTGCATTCTCAGTCCCTCTTTTTTCTTCCTTTTTCCATCTCCGGCAGCTCAGTTTTGCTCACTCCGGCCGCTCAGCTCTGCTTACTCCGGCAGAGTTCTAGGGTTTCAAACTTCCAAATCATGCGAAACTAAAGCTAGAAGTTGTTAGTGTTAGGGTTTGCAATGGGGAACTGTTGCAGATCTCCGGCAGCGGTTGCTAGAGAAGATGTGAAGTCCTCTAACTACTCCGGAAATGATCACGGAAGGAAAGACAAGTACAGTGCTGGAAACAAGCAGAAACCGATCACTGTGTTAACTGATGTTAAAAAGGAGAATGTTGAGGAGAGGTATTTGGTAGATAGAGAGTTAGGAAGGGGAGAATTCGGGATAACTTACCTTTGTATAGATCGTAGCAGTAGGGAACTTTTGGCTTGTAAGTCGATTTCGAAACGGAAGTTACGAACAGCAGTGGATGTGGAGGACGTAAGGAGAGAAGTGGCAATTATGAAGCATTTGCCACAGAATTCAAGTATTGTGAGTTTTAAGGAAGCATGTGAGGATGAAAATGCGGTTCATTTGGTGATGGAACTATGTGAAGGTGGTGAGCTGTTTGATAGGATCGTTGCTAGGGGGCATTATACTGAACGAGCAGCTGCTGCTGTTACACGGACGATTGTGGAGGTTGTGCAGCTTTGTCACAAACATGGAGTGATTCATAGAGATTTGAAGCCCGAAAACTTTTTATTTGCTAATAAGAAGGAAAATTCACCACTTAAAGCAATTGATTTTGGCTTGTCAATCTTCTTCAAACCAGGTAAAAAGGAAAACTTTAATTGGTCTACAATAACACAAGCAAATGCATGTAGTTTATCTTACAATTTCTTGCTGTTTGCCCAGATTGTTTTTATGTTCTTTGTTTTATGATGTTAGGGAATGTAGATTTATACAACTTAGATAGATTGTAAAATTTTCCTGTGTAAATATGCCATAATCAGGAGAGTTCTCTGGATTAGAACCAAAAGAATAAAGATTATATCCGCAATTAGGACAATTTACCAGGGCAATGGTATAATGTTGTCTACTGATGTGCTCCCACGCCGGGAATGGTAGTAAGTTATCTCCTCATGTGTCCATAGGGCTATGGTTCAGTGGTAGGAAAATGCATGAGGTGTGGTTTAGGCGCATATCACGGGTTGGACCCTGTGAGCACAAATGGGGTTGGACTAGATTTACAGGGGTTTCTGGTCACAATATATAAATAGTTTAAGTTATCTACTGATGTTACATACTTTTATAGGAAGACGAAATGTGCAGGTGAGTTCAGGTATTGGTTCCTGATAAAGGGGTCATTTTTGTGTAGGCCTTATAACTTCTATGTGACCTCAGATATAATTTGATGGATCCTATCTTATATATAAAATCCCAACGGTTTACCGTGTAGAACAAACAAAGATTGCTGATAGGCTTGAAAGAAGTTATATTCAGTTGATGCTGGAGAAAAACTAGCATCATCTCATTCTTTTTATACCCTAACTCTATTAGCACAACTTATGTGATGAGCTAGCTCTATTAGTACTACTTACTAGCGGGAAAAATGGTAGATTCACTTTGTCTAATACTCATTGAACTCACTGGCTCTATAGAGGAGGAAGTCTGTTTTGATATAGGATTAAGCAGAGGGGATAAATATTTGGGAAAACTACATAAATGGGCCATAAAATCTAAAATAATTACAACTTCATACCCAAATCCAAAGTAATTCCTAAAATACCCATTCTCTCATAAATAATTACAGTCCATACCCCCATTCATTAAGGGTGATAATTTTCGCTTAAGTGATACTAAATCGGTATCATATATACTGTATTGGTATCATTAAGGTTTCTTGTTCAGAAATTACTCATTAGTCAATGATACTATAAGAGTGTATATATATATATATATATATATTATGGTATCATTAATAAGGTTTCTTGTTCAAAAATTACTTATTAGTCAATGATACTATAAGAGTATATATGTATATTGTTGTGGTATCATTAAGATTTCTTGTTCAGAAATTACTCATTAGTCAATGATACTATAAGAGTATATATATATATTTTATGGTATCAAAATTACTCATTAGTCAATGATACTATAAGAGTATATATACTCTTATAGTATCATTGACTAATGAATAGTTTCTTAACAACAAACCTTAATGATACCAATACAGTATATATATACTGATTTAGTATCAAT